>MU224875.1:3654902-3690648 GCA_018584345.1 Thuja plicata | reverse complement strand
GCATAACAATTCATTTCCCCCAAAAATGATATCATCAACAAAAATTTCAGCAATTAGAATATTACCATCGGTATCTTCTTTTAAGTATAGATTGCTATTTTCACTTGTTCTAACAAATTTTATGCTAGTGAGATATGAGTGAAGTCTTTCATACCAGGCTCTCGGTGCTTGTTTCAATCCATACAAGGCTTTATGTAGTCTACATACCATGTTTCTCTTGTCTGGATCAACAAACCCTTCTGGTTGTTCAATTTATACCTCTTCTTCCAATATTCCATTTAGGAATGTAGATTTGACATCCATTTGATATACCTTGAATCCTTTAAATGCAGCATAAGCAAGTAAGATTCTAACTCCTTCTAGTCTAGCAATGGGTGCAAAGGTTTCTCCATAATCAATGCCTTCTTCTTGTGCATATCCCTTGCATACTAATCTTGCTTTGTTTCTAGTGACTTCTCCATTCTCATTCAACTTTTTTCTGAATATCCATTTGGTATCGATGACATTCTTGTCGTCTGGTCTCGATACTAGTTTCCATGTATTATTATTCTCAATCTGTTCTATCTCCTCATTCATAGTACTAACCCATTCTTCATTCTCAAGTGCATTGCAAACATATTTAGGCTCAAAATCACAAAGTAAACATCTGGTGTTAAGTGAATTACTTCTTGTTCTTGTTCCATCCTTCTTGTCTCCTATGATTTAGTTATGTGGATGATGTCTTCTGACATACTTGGTAAGTTTCGGTTCAGCTCTGTGTTCATCATTTTGATTATCTTCTTCACCTTCATTTTCATCTCCATTATTCGGAACATCATCTTGAGGATTATCCCGATTGTTGATAATTATAGCCTGATGCTCGGGTGCAATGTTCTGCTGCTTGGGAGCGACACACTGTTGCTCGGGTAGAGTGTTAGGTTTTGTATAAAAAAACCTATTGTAGTCCTCTGGTTCCTTTTTTCTTTCCTTATCATTCTTTTCTGTAAATTCATCTATTTTCACATTTGCACTTTCAATGATTTTGTTAGATGACTTGTTAAGACATAAGCCTTGCTTTGGTTGAATACCCTAGGAAGATACCTTCTTCACTTTTGCAGTCAAGTTTTCCATTTCTATCATCCTTCAATATATAACATTGACTACCAAATATTCTGAAGTAACGTACATTGGGTGAATGACCATACCAAAGCTCGTAGGGTGTCTTCTTTGTGTCCTTCTTCAATTGTACTTTGTTTAGTCTATAGACAACAGTACTGACAACTTCCCTCCATAATGTTTGAGTGATGCTTTTCTTAATCATCAATGTTCTTGCACAGTCAACAATTGATCTATTTCTCCTTTCAGCAATTCCATTTTGCTGTGGTGTCCTTGGTGCAGAAACCTGTCTTTTAATTCCATGCTCATTGCAATAGTCAGTGAATTCTTCTAAAGTAAATTCCCTTCCTCTATCTGACCTTAAGCATTTCAATTCCTTTTCACTTTGTTTTTCTACCATTGCTTTGTACCTTTTTAACATCTTAAATGCTTCTGATTTATCTTTTAAAAACATGATTGTCATCATTCTAGAAAAATCATCAACAAAGAGAATAAAATACCTATCTCCATAGTAGCTCTTTGTCCTCATGGGTCCACATAGATCTGTATGGAATAATTCTAGAATTGTAGTAGATGTATGGGTTTTTCTCTTGAAACTAGACTTTGTCATCTTACCTTTTTGACAATTCTTGCACATGATATGCTCGAGCTTAGTCATTGTCGGTAAGCCTCTGACATTACTTTTGTTGCTTATCTTTATCATGTTGTCAAAGTTCACATGACACAATCTTTTGTGCCACAACCATATGTCTTCTTTTATAGCTAGTAAACAAGTGGTGTTACTGTCGTCAAGATAGAAAAGGTTACCTTTTGTCTGCTCACCGGTATCAATCAACCTTCCTGATTCATTGAAGATCTTTGCTTTCTTATTTTCAAATGCTACTCTGTGACCTGAATTGTTCAACTGAGAAACACTTAACAAATTATAATTCAGTCCTTTTACCCAGTAGGAATTTTCACATTTTATCAGGTTATTCAATGTTATGGTTCCTTTACCTTCAACTGAACAAGGTGTATCATTACCCATTCTTACTGAACCACCATTATAGTATTCAAAAGTCTCAAACTTTTGTTTATCACCGGTCATATGGTGAGTGCAACAACTATCTATGATCCAGACATCATTTTTACTAAATATAGATATGAGTACAGTTTCTACATACCTTTCTTCATCTTCATCTGAATCATCCTTCATGGCTATAAATACCATCTCAATGTCTTCTTCTGATTCAGTGTCGGTGTCATCAACTCTATTCTTAGCTAGGTAACAAGCTTTCTTCCCTTTGTCCTTATAGTCTCTGGTATCTCTCTTGTCAGATTGCCGGTTACTTCTGTAATCTCTATTTTCACCTTTATCAAACTTTTTCTCATGTGATCTGTCATTTCCTCTATTATCTTTTCTTCGGTTTGGACATCTTGTAGCAAAGTGTCCAACCTCTTTACAATTAAAACATACAAGTGGTAATTTACCTTTGTATCTGCTTTTGCCTCTTTGCAATCTTCTGGCCATAAGTGCTTCAATTTCATCAAGTCCTTGATCCTCATTATCACTGTCACTATCATTTCCAACAACATGTCTATGACTTGAGTTACTTATCTTTAGAGAAGATTTGAATGCAGATTCTATAGATGGTAAGACAATATTGTCAAAGTTATTCATCTCAAATGAAATTAGTCTACCAATCAGACTATCTAGAGTAACTATATTGTTTGCAACTGCTCTCATTTCTTGAATAGTAGAAACTCTAATAGCATAAATAGGCAATAAGGTTCTTATGATTTTTCTTACCACTGTCTCCTCTTCAAGTGCACCTCCAACTCCTTGGATAGCATTTACTACCTCTTTGATTCTGCAGCTATACTGAGTAATGTTTTCTCCTTCTTTCATCCTTAGGTCATCAAACCTCCCTCTTAGGCTTTCTGCCTTTGCTATGAGTATATTGGCATCTCCTCCATGTACAAGCTTCAACTTATGCCACATTTTATTTGTAGAGGTGCAGGTTTTGACATCTTCAAACTTAGCATCGGAGAGTGATGATGCAAGTTCTATCATCATGTAGCTATGCTCATGATTAACTCTTAATTTCTCAAGAGTATGAGGTCTTGTAGGAAACACATATTCAGTATCTAAGTATTGAAAAATATCATTTCTAATAGCTGATAAGTGGATTCTTATTCTACTTTTCCACGATGCAAAGTTGTCTTTATTCAACTTGGGAACATCTCATCTGTTCATCTTGTGATCTTTTGCTTGAGCTCTTAAACTCCCTTTCTAAGCACACAAGATCTGATACCAATTGTTAGTAATAACTGAGGGGGGGGGGGGGGGGGGGGGANGGGGGTTGAATTAGTGGCCTCAAAAATATTCTAATAATCAACCCTTAAAACTTAGTACCACAATATTCTACCTCTAGTTGTCTTCAGTCCTATAAGATGAATGCCTCCAAATACTTGTATAATTTACTATTGCTCGGAATGCTTTGTAAAACCTTCTATTGTAGATTTACCGACTAACAGTCTATTAATATACTAAAAGACAGTAAATTATCTACAATATACCGATCAATCCAGTTAAGTTATGTGTAATGCAAAACACTAAAGTAATGACTCATAAACACATTGACACATGGATTTTAATGTGGAAACCCTGTTAAGGGAAAAACCACTTGGGACTGTTAACCCAAAATTTTCATTCTTCTGAAGTGAGCTCGGTGAAGAGCCAACCCTGTTAAAGGTTACAAACACACTGTTAGGTGTGACCTTGTTAGAGGATTTAAAATTTTAGTCAGTCACTTGATATCGGGCATCTCTATGCTACCATCTTTGATCAAACACTCACTTGGCATGTCAATTGGTATCTGGAATCTCATGCTATCTTCATGATCAAACTTTTTGATACTCCTTGGAATGTATCTCAATATAGAAAGGATCTTTAAATCCCACTCAGTTAAGACACTTTATGAATCAATGGTTAAACTGAAACAGTATGATCTGTTCACATATACAGCTTATACTTGCAGATTTTTAGATCTATTGTAATCTCACAAAACTATTATGATCAATATAACTCTGTTTATACCTTTGCTCCACTTTGATTATGCTCGATGATGTTGTGCTCTATTGCTCGGTGTCTGTAGAAAAATTTAGCTCTTTCCTTAGCTTGATTGATCAGTATTGTATGAAGTTGGTCTTCATCAGTTTCTCTTTAGCATCCTATTTTCATTTACTCCCCACACCACCAATTCGTAGTGAAATGAGTTGTCTCTTTATATACATGATATCACCGTTGTTAGGTTCTTGATCTTCTTGATCTTGGTGTGATCCACAATTCTTGCCAATTAGATTTAAATCAAAACTCCTATTTTATCTCGCTGAGATCTTTTTGCCAACTGGACAAAACAACTTTAAATCAATTACTTATCTCTGGCTTATCTTGTTGATGAAAACAATGATAACTACCAGTTAAGTCTATATTTAGCTCTACCAGCTAGATATTTTGTCATTTCTGAACTCAAGTTAATTTCGGTGTTTAACTCTTTGATAGCGTCGGTCAACACTCCAGTTCTCCTCGGGTTTCTCCATCAGTTTACACTATGTTTCTGGCAATCGGGTATGCTTGTGATTCTACTCGTTGGTAATGCTCGTCAGTGTTCTTGCTGGGGTATCACTATGACTTGACTATCGGTGATCTCTATCCGTCGAGTTCCACTGACTGTCAGTGTTTGTAGTCACATTGTGAATACTTGTCTTTTATGCATTACAAAAAGCATAATCTTTTACTCTTTGATTCTCTAAAGTCTTTGACACTTTGATTATAATCGTTTAGATTATATCAAGTTGACATCAATGACAATACAATCCATTAACTTATTTAATGTCTTGCATTATCCTTCTGCATTTCAGTGATCAACTTAACATCTTCAAACATTCAATCAGTTACATGTTATCAATCATATGTCCCTGTCAGTTTTTGTTAGTATATATTTTTCCAAAACTACTTTATTTATCTTATTTTAATCATTTATCTTTCATCGTTAAATTAGTTCCCCAAATCCATCTCATACTTAATCATAACAATTAAGGATCATTGCACTCACTTAGCGCTCAACTCCTCCTTGAGCCTGTTGGGTCATCTTCCTTCCGATTGTGCATTAAGAAAGGGGTGAACAAATCACTTGCATACCAAGTAGAAACCCCCACCTATCTTTCCTTATTGTACAACAACCAAAACTAGAAGCTAATATTTTGTAGATTAATTGTTGTTATGTTTTTCTTATTGCATTTAATTGATATAATCTGTTAGTGCTACTAATAGATCAAGCCTATAAGTTTCAAGCTACATTATAGTTAACTTTTTCATTACCCACAATCACTATTGTGTTGCTAACTACTAGCCTGCAGCTACAAGTATGTCAATTGGTTTATTTCCAATTTTGTTTATGTTTTAATTTAATTTTTGAGTTTAGTTAGTTTCCTATATGTAATTGATATATAACATAAGGATCTCTTTTCTACATAATGTCAACATTATCCAAGAAGACACATCCTTAGTTGTTAATTAAATGATTTTTTTCTAAGAAAATAGGTTACTTGACAAGGGATCAATTGGTCTATTGAGATGGGTTGGGGGGCTAGCTTGATTGATAAGAGCTTCTTGTGGTAAAGTACGAGGTCATGAGGTCTATCTTTTCCCCAGCCCATGTGGAACCAGATGATGTGTCATGTGCTAGTATCATTGGTCACATTAAAATTTAAATACCAGGTGCACTACAGTTTATAGGGGTGCTATACCCGATTCTTGTAGTCTAAAAATAATAGTTAGTTGAGTTGCATGCATTGAGTTATCTGCTTCAGTCTATTGTGCTTACTATGAGTCAATCACCTTTGCTACAAACTTCTTGTCTTGAAGCCTCATAAAAGGTTGAAGTTTCTTGTTAGGAATTAATGCATGCTTTCATTCACAGAGGAACACAGAAACTTGATTGTGATTGTTGAATTTGAATGCTTGATTTCAAATCTCTCCTCAACTACCTTGAAGATTCCTAATTGAATTTGGCTAATTAGAGTGATAATTTAGAGTTAGGAGATGTGTATGTTCAAATGAGGAGGGAGTTGTATTTATACACAACTTACACATTTTATATTTAAATTTTGAAGAAGGTCGACATAGGGGAACACTTTCCCACTCCACATTCTCTAGACTATTAGAGATTCAAAATTGGGCTAAAAAATGTTGGACTAGGGTACAAGGCACCATATTCCTAACATTTATGAGCCAAAACCAAGGTTAGTGAACTTAGGATTGTGTTAGGTTTGCAGATTTGGGATTAAGTACAATTAGTCAAGAATTAGGGGCATGAGGGAAAACCATCAAAGTGAGCTCAAAATGGATGTGATAATTTATAAGGATATAATTTATGATACTACACACATACGAACATGAGTTAATAAAGACATGTCTGAATCATGTGTATATTATTAATGCTTTTCAAATGTCTTTACTTAGATAACATATTTTATTGTCAAACTCATTAACAAAGAGGAATGAGTAAAAATATAATTTGTTATATTATAGTTTGACCTTAGATGAGATAGTAATAGATGAGATTGTTCTATGCATTGTCTATGAAAAAATATTCTTGTATTATGAAAATGACATCTCTTGCTAACTATGACTTAACTCATATTCAACAGTATAATGAATATAGCATGCCAACTTTGTCTATGACAATCCTTGCATACTAAACAAGTTATCCAATGCATGAAATCAAATAATCCTTGATTGTGAAGATGTAAATATTTACAATGAAGGATATGTATTTTTTAGATTATGTGACTATGATTTGTCATTGGTCTATTTTGATGGTTATTTCTTCTAGTTTGATGGTTATTTGGGGGCAATGCTCCAATAAGATCGAGGTGCAACACCCTTTACAAGGTGAAAGGGTAGCAACCTTGACATGTTGCCAAATTAACATCTTTAAAACCATATAGACCTTCATGAGAAATATCATTTTCATATTTTTTTTATAAATCTTAGATAAGCATACCATAAATATAATAAGGAGCGGAAGGTTGTAAGTTTTTTAAATAAAATTTAACTAAAATATTCAAGGTATGTGGGGTAGTTAGCTATCCTCAAGATAGATGAGGAATGTTGGATGTCCCCTGGCCATCCTGGGGATGACTAGTCATCCTATATTATATCCTACAATTTTTTGACATCTTGATGATGGTTACTAAATTTTGGCAAAAGGGAGAGGATGCTTTCTAGGTATCCTTATATCCTCAAAATACCTCCTAAAGGGTAAGAGAGTTGTGGATGCATCCCCAAGGAGCACTCGTCCCAAGTCTTAAAAGGTCTTGAATTATTATCTATGACATGGATTACAAGAAAACACCCCCAAGTCATTTTAACCATCAAATAATCATTCAATCACACAAAATTATATCACGAAAATGCATTTGTGTATTTGTCTCTAACACTTTTTGCAAGTCTAGTGTAGTAGGTTCCTTTGTCCACACTAACACTCGATATCCACCTTCATGACCAATTTATCTCTTTATTGTTAAGATACTCATGGGTTTGATTAATACTTGATGAATTCCTATACTTCAACCCTGAAAACTCTTGCCCCATGGTGCTTGTTAGTACCACCACCATTTTCCCTACATCAAATAGCATCAAGTAAACATTTCTTACAAGTACAAAAGACCTAATTTTGTAGTGGAAATGATCAAATGTTTGTAGATAGGTTTATAATCTTCTAGAACTTTATGACAATTTTGTAGGAAAAGATTAATATAGTAATTCCATAATAGACTCTCATCATTCACAAGATTTAATAATCTTGATCTTTAATTAGTAATCCAATTATAAATTCTTAATTATAATCTTCTACCATAATATTTTATTATTATTTTAAAATAGATAAAACTCTAACTCATCTCATTTCAATTCAATACATATTCAAAATTTTAAATTACATCAATTAATTAATAATAATAAATCTCCTTTTTTTTAAATCAACAAATTTTTCCCAAATTTTCATTTAAAAAAATTATTAACCAAAAGATCCATTATTTTCCTCTCGAGAACTATGCATTGCCTTAAGTTCGAGGCCATCTTCTTACTTCCCAAATTAAATCCATGGGGTTGCATATAAAACGTCAAATTCAAGCACCATGATAAACAAAGGTTATTGGAGAAATAGTTCGTTAACCTCGCTAATTTATTATTTAAAAAAAACTATCTTTGTGCAACAACTATTAAAAAAAAAAAAAAACATTTAAAAATGCCCCATTACATATCCATCCAAATATTTGTCCCAACTACCAGTCCAAGAATAAGACAAGTGCCTCAGGTGTGCTTCCCTCGTGACACACATAACTATACAATATAAAACAAAAAGTCTTAATGTTGCGATTCGTTCCTAGGAGATAGGGACCCACACCTAAAAGCCTCTACTCTCAAGCAACTTCAAATTAACATACATTTCGTGAATTGCCAGATTATAATGTTTTCCTTAATTTCAATGTTATTGTTATCTTTATTTTCAAAAAAATTATCGTAGAATTAGTCAGTTTTCAATGTTGCATGTAAATGATTTTATATAATGTATGTATTTGCCTTATCATTATTATTACTTTTCTCGATAATAATATTTTTCTAAATAATTTCACAAATAGATGTCAAAATCCAATTAAGTTGGCTACACCTTTTTTTAACATATAAGTGATGAGCAAAACATATATCTTAGTACAAATCGTCTAATTTCAATATATATATATGTGTGTGTGTGTGTGTGTGTGTGTTAATTGAAAGTATTTTGTACTAAAAAGAATGGTTTTAGTATAAAATAAGATAATTTAAATGATTGGAAGTTTGAAAAAAACAATCCTTTGACTAATTAGATAAGTTAAGGTAAGTGTATATACTTGAATACCATTTTCCCTTCTCCCTTTAGATTTTAGTGCCCTCTCATAGAGCTTCTTATACCTTTAGGCCCTGTTTGTTTCGCGGAATTGGGGTGGAATTGGGAGTGACACTTCCCATTTTTGCGAAATCCGATGTTTGTTTCTCTAAATTGCAATTCCGGATTCGTCAAGCAAAACCAGGTTTAGACACCAAAATGAGTGGCATCATCTTCCCACTGAATAGGTGGAATTAGAAATCATATCCTGATTTTGCGATAATAAGGTTTTGAGGCAAATTCCAATTCCCCAAGATGTAAAACCGGGATTTCAAAACCTGTTTTTTGCGATAATAAGGTTTTGAGGCAAATTCCAATTCCCCAAACAAACGGGGCCTTAGAGACATCAATAACTCTCTCCTTGTCACCAGTTTTTTCTTATCTCTATAGTGATCTTGGATCCACAAAAGATATTAACTAAATCAAGATTCAATTAATTTTTAAGTTATCCTACACTCACCTAAACTTCTTCATCACTTAGATACTATTTTATTACTCACTTCTCTCACCTTTTACAATTTCAAATTCACTAACACTTGTAAACTTTGTATAACAACAAAATTTACCAATAATTGTTTGATTCTAAATTTTTTCATAAATAAACTTTTAACCTATTCTTAACATTTACTAATTAAAAAATTCCAATAAAAAAACTCTAAAACCAAATATGCTATATTAAATAATTCATATGTCACCTTAATTTATTATTATTAATTAAATATAAGTTAACATTGTAATCAACTCATATTTAAAAAAGACAAATACTTTTTTTTTGGGTCCACATTCATTATATTCTCAACTAAAAGTATAGACTGAAACATTTCTATTATAGAAGAAGCTACATGAGGATATATATGGTTTGAATAAGACAACAACCTTGAAAACTACTTCCATATGAAGACTATAATGTTAAAACATAAAAAATAATGTTTCTTCATGGAGGTTATAATAAAACCACACAAAACAATCTTATTGAAACCAAAAGCTTTGGAATGTGTAGAAAAGAAAAAAACAACAAAAGTGTGTGAAATTTCAAACACATTTAATGCCCCAAATTTAAACATTTAGTAATGAAGGAGTAAGAACAAGAAAGCAAAATAATCCAAAGAAATCGAAAGTGATCATCAAAGAATACTCCTTAACAACAAGGATTACTCCTTAGTTGTCTTCACCATTTTGCATCCTCCCAAACAAATAACTTCAATGATATTAACTCCTTAAGTTTGTCAAATAATTGCAATCAAATTTTTCCTCAAAAAAACATTGAATTGAATTTACATCTCACTTAAGAAGATTTGACAATTTTACATTTATTTACTTGTTCTTTTCATAAAACTACTACTAATATATAACATCTAAATTATATAATTAATATTGACAAATTTTCATTTATTTACTTGTTCTTTTCATAAAACTACTACTAAAATATAACATCTAAATTATATAATTAATATTAACAATTTTATATAATACTAATACTTATATATATCATTTATATAATTATCAATTATTTTTTAAAAATATAAAATTTATATTTTTTAATTGATGATATTAAGTCATATCATGAACATTAACAACATTAACATAAGTTTGAACCTTTGATGACTACACCAACAATACCATAAATTTGACCATCATAATACGTCATGAACAAAATAAATATTTATAATTAAATTAACATTATTTTAAAAATAAATATATAAATATTTACATATTATATTTAATTACTAATTAGTGATAAATATACACTTACATTATTACAACTTGTTTTTTTTCGGGTTAGTGTAGTTATATAATTTTTTTGACATAATTTCTATCATTTATTTTAGAGGAAAACATTAACTATATGTATTAAATACCGTAATTAAAATATCTAATATTAATAAATCTCTAAAATATATATACAACTATAGGCATATCCACCTTTCATGAAAATCCTCTAAACTAACAATTCTCTAACTCTGCAAACACTTTATCAACATTGGAATCTCCTTCACCAAGTTAAAGAAACAAAAGAAGAGAGGAGGAGGATTGAGATAAAAAGAAAGAGGAGGACGAAGGGTTTACTCAACCCAAATGGACGTCGGACACACGCACAAATAGATCTACACACCAAAATTCCACGTAGTGTACATAAAAATTTCGAGTACTGCATATAAATATACAGAGACTTTCTGAAGAATCTGGAAGTCACATACATAAGTACGGAAATGCAGACCAATTTTTATGCAGAGAAGAATACGTAGGCAGTTCAATTTTGGCACACAGCCCTTGAAATTTGCAAAATTTGCAAGAACCTCTCCAGACCAACCCCACCTAATCATACAATTCGATCTGCCTGTGGCGATAAAATTCATTTCCTTGTTTAATTTTTCAATTCATCATTAGATCGAATCCGTCACAGGCAGTCAGTTACAATCGAAGAAACCCCAATTAAGGGATAGAGGTACGTAGAATCGATTTTTGTCAATTAGCTTTGGATTGATTTTAACGTGTTATTGTCACGCATTAAGAATCTGAAATACACAACTATTATAGGGCTAGAATTGATACGGCTCTAGAAATTTAAAAATGAACAATGCCCGAAGTCCTCCGAAGCATCGGCACGATGGAACATCGCCATTGCCTTTTGGAATGGATTGGAGTCTTCCGCCTCGAAAATGGGTAAACTTCATGTTTTTTCAATTTGAATTTCAGATTTTTTTTTTGCTTGTTTGCAGATATTTGATGAAATTTTTTATGTTTAAGGTTTTGTTACTGCAAATTTGATTAGGATTTGAATGCTCCGTTGCAAAAGATGAACGGACTCTTATAAGTAAATATATTAGGCTTTGAATTTCAGAGAATTTTGTCATCGTTTGCAGAAATTTAATTTCCGAGCTTTAGGGGCTTGTTGCTGTGAAATTGAGCTGTGTATTAAATCGATCGTCTATTAGAAGTGGTGAACCAAACCTAAGAAAACTAAATAATGTGAATTTTCAGATAATTTTGTGGTGTTGGAATCTTCTGGAAAAAATCCATGAATCACTATAATTAAGTATATATTCCAGAAGTGTAATAAATTTTGCGCTTGTTCGCAGATATTTTGTGGAAATTTTCAGTGTTTTAGGGTTTTGTTACCGCAATTTGATTTATTTATGCAATCGCTGTTTCATTGTAAGAAATAAACAACCGTAGACGAGAAAAAGTAAAATATGAATTTTAGAAATGTTCTGTTCTCACAGTCGAGATTCCTTTTGCATTGCTGCATTTTTCAAACATTTTCTTGTTCTGATTATATTACCCAAATACTTGTCCAGGAAGTTAATCATTTTTTGTTCTGATTATGGGCCTTAACATATCCTTTCTGCAAATCTTGTTTTCTATTAGACACTATGTTCCACTGGGTTTCCTGGATAAGGATGGCAGGTGACAGAGGGATGCATTTCGGGGACAGGAGAATGCATCTCAGGGACTTTTTTTGAGGCCATTTTAAGGGATGGCAGGGTATGGCTATATAAAAAATAGGAAAATTCCAAATATTCATATGATAACATTGAAATGGAATTCAGCATATATAGTATAGGTCCTTAATACACGGCATTAGATTTGAATTGAGAGTTCACATGAGAGTCAAACATATTTATGAATGCCAAAATTGAACTGCTTTCATAATTCATTGCCAATCTGCAACTAAACACAGAAGATAATTCAACTGACATTGTTGTAAAATAACTACTTTTCTGTTCTGATCATTGGCCTTAAGATATCCTTTCTGAAATTTTTGGTGTCAATTAGACACGGAGGACAGAAAAACATTTGACTAACATTGCTTTCCTTAAATCTATATAAGACAGAGGCCATTAGTTTCCCACTTTTTTGTCTCAGCATTAAATTTTGTGTAATCTAAGATTTGAAAGTCCAGCATATGGAGGATATAATCTATTCAATAGGAAAAACCACAATTTTTTAAGTTTCAAAGAAAAATTTCATCAGATCTAGCAAGCATTCTAGACAGCAATTTTTTTACAACCTTAAAGCTGATAAATGAAAGTTGCTTGGATTCAAATCTGTTGCATAGGGTTTTAGATACAATTTCTATGGATTATTGGTTCCCCTTTATAATTTCAATGAATGAGATGGAGGGCTAGCACTATGAGATTTTTAAGAAGGGGCAGACAGAGGAGCACCCCCTGATTAGTATGCGGAGCGGAAACTTGACATCTATATCACATATGGTCATCTTGTGGATCAAGATTCAATCTTAATTTGATTGGTCATCTTAATGATGTGATATTTGGGGAAGATTGCAGTTTTTTTGCCTCAAATATTTATGTAGCAAAAAGGGGTATAATATATGCATAAAGCATTGGTTCCTTGTTGGTAAGTGGGTGTGGTAAGATAAGTTCAAGGGCATATTGGTAGCTGTCATGATATGAGAGCAGTGGTATATAATAAGATGTCACATGACATATTAAGATATGTATGGAATAAAATATTTAGCATTTTGAATGCCTGATACAATGGTTTTCTCTAAATGGATTTACAGTTTTTGATTTATTAAATACACTGCAATGAGGCAATTATTCAAAAGTACCTTTTAGTGGCGCCAATTATTAACTGGCGAGGTTCCCTAAATATAGAAACTTGTCTATTTTTATTTGGACAAATTAGAAATAATAAAAAATATTCTTATTTTTTTCTTTGAATTAGTCACAAATATTTTATTGTATCTTTTCCTTTTGTTAATTGTAATTTTTTCTTAGAAAATTTCCATCTTGGATTCGCACTAGGTGACTGGCTGTGCAATCTTTGATTGGAATAAAATCTCTATTTAGACTAGTCAAAGATTTCATAATAAATTATAATGGCTGAATTTTTAATTTTCTACTTTGGTAGACTGGACGGAATACCATTTGGCCCCATGATCCACGATCTGGATGGAGTTTTTCTGTGATGATTCCTTCATGGCTCATCATTCCTGAAGCAAGGACTGTGGATGGAACAGACATCAATCCCACAGCGGTGAGTGTTTTTTCTTAATTGCCATTAATTTTATTGTTGAAGCTTGATAAGATGCATTCTGCAAATAATTGTGAAGGAAAAATGCACTTTTTTTTGCTTTAGATTAAGTAATCAGAAAAATTCTGTACTTTATTGAAAGACAAAATGGGATGGGAGAATGGACTAATCAACTGATGAATTGACGTGGTGTCAGCATGCCTCAATTAAAGGATAATAAAGAGATAGGAAACAGCAAAGTCTCTGGATGGCGCCATTCACATAGCGGCGAACATGATCTTAAATGTGAATTGATACTATGTTGATGAATTGACATATGGTGTGAGCAATGCCACGTTAAAAGGATAATAAAGAGATGTGGAACAGCAAAGTCTCTGGATGGTGCCTGTTCACATGGTGGTGATCACAATCTTAAATGTGAATTGATACTATGTTCTGTAACAGCTGCTATGGCTCTATTATCTAATCACCTTTAAAAATATTTGACGAGTCTACATATTTGGTTTGCACTTTGCAAATCATGTATATCAGTGCATCAATTGTGTTGGAGCACTAAACGTTAAAATACCACGAAAGCAGGAGTAGGGTACAACCTTATTTATTATGCTACTGCTTTGGGAAAGTACAACTACAAGACATCATATGGACTTCCACAGGCAGAAATTCATAAATCTAAAATATCTGCTCTATATTGGAAGAGTATATGCATAAAAGATGCAGAATATATAAACTGGACCCACTAGCTGAGATTGAGAAATATGGATGGTACATATGTACACAACAGACTAACCACTCTAAATAGTCGTTCTTCATGCAATTTGAATGATTTTTTTAGGATTCTACTTGTGTCACTTTCTCTTTCAATAAATTATAAACTGGACACTATAAGGACATCCACAGGTGGAAATTCATAAATCTCAAATATTTGCTCTATATTGGACGAACATATGCATAAAAGATACGGAATATATAAACTAGACACTAGCTGAGATTGAGAAATATAGGTGATACATATGTACACATCAGGCTAACTCTAAATAGTCATTCTTCATGTAATTAGAATAATTTTTTAGATTCTACTTGTTAGTTTCTCTTTCAATTAATTATAAAGGTGAATTAAAGTTTCTTTGGTTGTAATTGTTGTATGATCTTGAATTAGCTCCCAATTTATGGAAAATGTAAATGAGAAATGTACTACGTATGAATGTATAACACGATTTTGAGTTGTGCAAATAGTATCTGCATTAACTTGTAACACACTAAGCTATATAATTGATACGCGCACTGTTGAGACACTCAGATCCTGTATCAGTGTTTCCTCAAGTTTTCTGGACGGGGATTCCTGAACACAGTTTTGGGGACAGTGGGAGATGGCCACTAGTATAACTTGATCAGACTAAAAGCACCTGAAATTCAAAAAACATAAATAAAATGTGTTGAATTTGCAACGAGAATCCTTCCCTTCTAGTATTTTTTGGCTTTCTGAAATTTTTTCCTTTTATAAAAATCTTTATGCACCCTCAGGAGCAGGCTGTCCTGTCTTGAGAAAGGGGATTTCCGTCCAAGTCTCCAAGACTTTGGGGATGTAATTCGGAATCCCAGGGATGCATCCTGTGGAATGGTGGTCAGTATATGTATCATAACTGAGATGGCTGCTTTATGACATCACTTACTTTTCATCAGTCAAGTGTACACCAATATGAGACAAATTTCAACTGAAGTAACAATGTTTAAAGTAGGATATCCTTTGCTTGAAATTGTTAGAAATTAAACTTTGTAGTTTCAGCTTTTTGTTTTGATGGGTAATGGGCTTGAAGCCAAAAATAAATTTCTGGTGCAAAGAGATTATACCTGTAAATACCTTTCTGTACCAACTTACCACTTGCTTCTGAGCCATTCTTCCATCAATACCTGTTGTATACTTGTACAATTTCTAACATGCAATAGGGTTACACATGGTTATAGGTAGCTTTTAAGTTTTATGTATTCAAATTCCTTTATCAGCCTTATATCCTATCTCTACAGAGACTGGAATTGATTAGCATTGATGACAGTTCTGTATAACCAGATTACCAAAGCTAGAATCAACTAAATAATAAAACCACCAAGGCTCTTTTATTAATTTGTCTGCAAGCTAAATGAAACCAAATTCAACCATTTACCAACCAAGACTGATCAAATTCTAGGATATTATATTAATACTGTGTGTTTCGACAGAGTGCTTCTTCAAAGTGCTTATTACCTGCTAATACTTAGTCATAATAGTCAGAAACAATAGAAATCCCTTTCCATATTCTATACTAAGATATGTCTCTCTTTATAGTACTTTGGTCAATGCTACAGGTATGCTATTTTAATATGAGGTGGAGTAGACAGCATAATCTGTGAGTTCTCCTTGCATCTTATTATTGCTTTAAATTTCTAACTTCCTTTATACAGGCCATTAGGTAACATATGCATGTTCTCGTCTAAATATCTATATCAATTTTTAACTGTATCTATAAATAATCAATGACAGAGACTAGTTTTAGCTCCATTCTGCTAAGTCTCATGAGTCCACATCACATAAATTTTAGTCTAATATAAAACTGTCATATAAACTTATATTATCCATATACATGTATACCAATAAGTCTGCTGTCTATACCCTTTTTTTAAGCAAAATAGACACCCAAAATTTCTTTTAACTGGTAATCCTGCTGTAGCACCTATATCTGATTGTGAATATAAATCATATTACAAAACAGGGCATTTAACCCTTCATTACTAACCATAAACATAACCATTTGAAGTATACATACCTAAGACCTATAACAATATATATATCTTCCCTAGAACCTGCGAACCCAGAAGCCATACTAGGCTTACCTACGATGCTTGACATTCCTTTCCGAGAGGCTGCGGTCTACAAAGACACAATCACCATGCGGAGGGTGACTCTTGCCAGCATGAGTAGATGGCCCTGCTTTGTCCATTGCCAGTTCAGAGCTTTTTGGTACTGTGGCTGCCTTCTTAGGTTTGCCTCTCGGCTTACCTTCTCTAATAATAATCAGTGGAAGCACCTGTATCTTCTCCACCTCCACATTTGAGACGTCGGAGCTGGGTTCAAAGCCTTCTGCCACTAGGCAGTCCCTCCACCAGTAGTTGCCTGAAGCAACCTTCAAATGTAGCCACTTCTGAAGAACTTTGCAGTTTCAGTACTGTGTAAAATAAATTTGATGAAAACTTGAAGGTACCTTCTCTTGTAAGCTTTATTGTGTATTGTGGAGCCTAGACGCATTTTTCTTTTGTATTACATTCTTTATTGTTTAGGTTTTCTTGTCAATCATCTTTTTTGCTTTCTTTGTTGAGATATGCTCTATGAACCCCTTTAATTGCCTACCATTTTCATTCTACCTTTGAGTCCATTAACTTATCTTGGCTGTCTTTTTAGAAATGTAATTTATTTCTTTCATTCTTTCTTTTTTATTCCTTTTATTTGATAAAATTCTCTTGATTGCCACTACAAACATTTTACCATATTTAAAATGAATATATCTTTTATTTGTTCTCAAAGTAGAGATTAGAAGTCATTTAACTAAAAATACAAACTATGAGACAATGAGTTAGAGGTCTGATCTGTATAGCAAATATTGTTCCTTTTGACATAACCTCTGCTTATTTCTCCATTTAAGCCTGGTTTTTGATGTAAAAATGTTGATATGCTAATGTTTTTCTTTAGTTCTATTGATGAAAACCTGTTTATACGCATTGTTTTAAAAGGTGTTTACTTATAAAATTATGAAGTTTGCCTTTGATCATCACTTGTTTATGAAATGCATGGTTGTGTTAATATCGAATGTCTAAGCTTATGGCTTTGCAATGTCTAAATTGTGACAGTTTTACAATGTACAAATTGGCATTCAATCTCCAAATGGCATCAGTGCTGCTCGGAGTATTCTTCGAAGATTTAGTGACTTTCTAAAACTTTATGCCACTGTAAGTGTGGAACTCTTCCTTTTTTTGGTTTCTGTTGTTTTTAGCACTAAAAATGCTGTTGCATAGAGTGACATTTACTAACTCTTTGAAGGTTAATGGTGACTATTTTAATTTATTGCAAAATTATGTCTCTGATTTCTCTTATTTACATTACCTTAATCAAAGAAATAGTGCAACCCATGGCAGTTGTAAAATATCTTATTCTTTAAATGCCTGCAGCCTGAGCATGGCAGTTTCCTCTGCTTGCCATAAATTTTAGGGGAGTTCTTTCTCATGGGCATTATATTTTCCCCTAGATTTTATAGAACCAGAAAGAATTGCTTACTAAATCTACAATCCAAGAGCTAGTAGGATCTCACGTTGTGTTGTTAATTATTTTGGATCTATGCATAACGTGTAAAGAAAGTACATCAATTATATTGTATTTTTCTTTTTCTTCGAGGATTGGTTAGTTGGAGGATGATGTTGCGTTTCAATTTTCCATCTAGAAGTTAAAAGTAATGGAGGACTTTTTTCTTGTTTACATAGTCTGAATGCTGGCATCAGCTGACCTGCGGATGATTATTCTGCTGATTCACATCTACTGTACATTATAAACAATTTATTTGTAAAGCTGAAATGCCATCTTAATGTAATACATCTCCTACAGCTACAGGGATAAACATAACTATTTGAAAATTTGAATATGCGTTATCTCAATAAAGATTGGTAGTTGCTGCAGTTTGGATGAAGAAACCATTTTACTGAGTTTTGGGCAGTGGTCATTTTGTAGGGACTCAAAGTCGTAATGACTAGAACATTCATCTGAAAGTTTGAAATCATTGCAATTATTCAATTAAGATTATTGCAATTATTGAATGATGCATAAATTTGTAAGTTACAGACTTTCTTATTTGTGGAGAGTGAAAGTAGTGATGGCTAGACTATTCGTTTTGGAAGTAGTGATGATAACATATTAACAAATTAATACAAAGTCTGGAGTGACTTACAGTGACCTAAAGGAATACAAGCTATAAATCTTTTGTATTTTTAGAGATTCAAAGTTCTGATAATTAGTCTATCCATTTTGTAATCAAGGAAATTATTCATTAAAAAATTAATGCGAAGTCTGGAATGATATATGCAATGAATGCTAGCCTTTGTGCACTTTTGATCTCTTCTCTACATATTGAGACTAACAGTATTGGTTGTCAGAGGAGCTACTGGGAGGAGCATTTTGTTGCCTCCCAGGATTTGTCAGTTTGTCCCTCTGCATCTTACGCTTTTTGCAGGTTATTTCTTAATATATGGATTTTATGCATACTATATAGTGTATAGTATAGACAGATCTTGAGGTTTAACCATTATTTTAATCTCTTCCGTTTCTGGTATATACTTCATTTCTTCTGTAGGATTTTGTTTCAGGCGTTTTTATTAGCAGTCCATACTTCCTTACTTTTGCCACTCACTTGCCTACTTATGTCATCCATGGATTTGTACAATTGTATAATTTCTTTCTTTTTTCTTTTCCTTTTTCTGCGTGCAGTTAGTCTTTGTGTTTTTTTCCCAAAATTTGTTCCTCCAAAAAATTATTTGAACCGAGGCATTGTTTTTTATGATATCTGTTTCCTCTGTCATCTCCGACCCAAATATCAGATTTCGAAATTTGCTGTTTAGTGTTTTGTTGATTCGAGGGAGGAAATATCTAATCTAATCTACTTAACTTTCCTTGGGATCATCAAACTTAACCCCTAACATCAACGAACCTGCTGCTTTTCTCTGCTGCCTTCCATGGGGCCTCCCTTGGGGGACCCAGGGCAGGTTTCCTGCATTTCCCTGCTGAATTCCATGCAAGTGGGTTTGAATGGTGTGCCCTTGGGATCCTCCGCGGTCCCGCTTTTCCCACTGAAGTCTGGATCTGCTGCCCAGACCCTTGATGTTGATTCTGTCCCTGCTGCTCAGGTCTTGTCTTCCGTTGTGACTCCGGTTCATCCTGTCTCTGATGTCTCGTCTTCTTCGGAAGTGCCTGTGGGTCAGAGTCAGGACTCCCTGACTACTTTTGCGGAAAAAGTGCAAGGTGTTTCCTCCCCTTCTTCGAAGCCCACGACTGCTTTATCTGGGTTCGGTGCTTCCTGTAAGGTTAGTGGTACTACTGTGCAGGTCCCGGATGAGATTCTCGCTGACACGGTTAATAAGCTGGAACTTTCTCTTGTTGGCAAGTTCCTGTCTTTCAGGCCGTCCATTGACCAGTTACGCAAGTGGGCTGCGAGTAAATGGTGCCTGAAAGGTAGTGTCAAAATTAATGTGATGGCTCACAACTTGTTTCTTTTCAGCTTCGTGAATAAGGAGGACCTCCTCTCCGTGATGACAAATGGTCCCTGGACCTTTGGAAGTAATCAGCGCAACATCTTGGCCCTCTGCAAATGGAAACCGGGGCTGGACCCGTACAATGATCTGGGGGCTTTAGCTCCAACTTGGGCGCGTCTCCTGGGCCTACCCTAAAAATTCTGGAACAACAAAGTCTTTCGTGGTATTGCTGATTCCTTTGGTTACCTTCTGGCGGTTGATAGGGATACACAGCTGAAATCCCGTCTGCTTTATGTGCGTATTTGTGTTAATGTTGAGGTTAACTCGGTGTTACCTACCCACATTACTCTTAAATCCAAATATGGATCCTGTCTTCAGCCCTTGGAGTATGAGAATGTGGAGGCGTTCTTTTAGATTTGTAAGAACTATGATCACCTCAGCAATGCTTGCAAACTTCAGAAGGGGAGTTCTTAGCTTCCTATCCCTGGAGGAGAGTCGTCATTGGCGGTTGCTTCTTCTATGATTCAAACCTCCTCGTAGTCGACAGAACCCAAGATTGGGGGCGCCTTCTTCCCCTTTGTTGGGTTGTAAGGTAGCTAGTGGGACATCTGCCGTGAAGGGTTCAATGCCTCAGAAGGATTTTGTGCTTGGGTCTAAGGGAATGATTATCACTGATGCTGCTATGAAGAAAAGTTTGGCCACTGAGGTTCTGGAGTCAAGCCCTAAGGTGCTCGCCTCTATCCTTAACTTGTACCAACAGGCAATTTTGGATGAGGTGGTTGTGCAGTTAAATATTCAAAACTCAAAGGAAGGGATAGAACAATATAAGGCTGGCTTGGGGATTTCTCAGCCAGAGCCGGAGGACTCTAAAGACAAGGATATACCGAAATAAAAAATAACAAAGAAAACTATTGCCCGTTTGACTTGCCCGGACCTTCTATCGGCCTTCTGGGCTCCACTAGCCTGAAGGGGCAGCTTGTTGTTTTGGGATTCTCTTCAACCTTTCCTCCCAAAGTGTCGAAAACGATATTTGTGGAAGACGACGAGGATTTAAAATGTAATGTAGTAGAAAAAGGAAAGAGGAAAAAGAGGCTTGACGTAGGTAACGAAGGTAAACAGGGTAGACCTTCTCAAAAAGTAAGCAGGGAAAGGGAAATAGAGAATGAGGTTTGCTAGTGGCAAACAAAGAACTATGGATGGGTTCTCGAATCTCAATAAGAAGAAAAAGTAGGTGGCCCTCTCATATGGGGGTTAGTCGCAGATTCCTAAGGAGGGGTATTCTGTCTAGGTCTATTTTCTTAGAGTTTGTTTTCATGAAGATTATGTCTTGGAATTTAAGAGGCCTCAATAGCCTCGCCAAACAACATATGTTAAAATGTACTATTCAGGAGAACAAAATTGATATCTTGATCATTCAAGAAACTAAAACGAGCAGAGAGTGTTTTGAGAAGATTGGGGGCAAAATTTGGTTTGGTGCCCAATGGGAGGCCTTTGACTCTGAGGGAGCGTTTGGTGGTCTAGCGACTCTATGAAATCCAGGTAAAGTGAGTGGAACTCTAATCCATTCTTCTAGCAATAGTTTGATTACTGCCTTCCAAAATATTGCTTCTAGCTAGTTCTGGAATATGATTAATGTGTATGCCCCTAATGTGTGTGCTCTAAGAAGATCTTAATGGGACTCTCTTACTGGTATTATGGAGGGTTTTGGTCAAGTTAAATGGATACTGGGAGGTGACTTTAACTCTCCTTTAGACCCCTCCGAGAAATCTAGAGGAACGGTAGATTTCAGTGACAGTATGGCGGATCTGGGAGATTTCTTTGCGGGTGCTGGGCTGATGGATATTGACCTTCATGGAGCTCATTTCACATGGTTTAACAGAAGACAGGGGAGTAGCCTAATCCAAGTTATTAGATAGATTTTCCCTGTCTCCTAACTAGACTAATCTTGCAGACTTCTTCCTCATTGCTATCCCTAGAACTGGTTCGAATCATAATGCCCTCTTGCTTGATTGGAAGGATGGAAATAGAAGGGCTTCCCCCTTTAGGTTCAAAATTATGTGGATTTCTCATCATGACTTTAGAAGGTTAGTTGAACAATGGTGGCAAACTCCTTTTGCTGATTCCACTATGATAAAGATCTGTAAAAAACTAGATTATTAAAGAGAAAGTGAAAGGATGGAATAAATCTTGGTTTGGTAATATATTTGCTAGAAAAAAAGATATCGTGAGAAAACTTGATGTGCTCCAAGAGAGAATGGAGAAAGGGGAACAAGATCAAGAAATATGTCAGCAGGAAAGAGATCTAAGGGATCAATGGATCAGACTTAACAAGCAAGAGGAAGTCTTCTGGAAGCAAAAATTAAGGATTTAGTGGCTCAAGGAGGGAGACAAAAATACTAGGTTCTTCCACCAATCTACTCTCAAGTACAAAAGTAGGAACAAGCTTAGATCTTTGCTACTTGATGGCTCTTCAGTTGAGGAGGAGGAAGATATTGTTGGTGAAGCGGTTAATTTCTTTGCTAGTATCTAGGGGCAGGGGAATGCTGCCTTCTCTGATCCTAACAGACTGTTGGATGTGATTCCTTGTCTTGTTGATGATGCTGATAACAAAAACCTTTCTAATCGGGTTACCTTCCAAGAGGTTAAGGATGTTGTTTTCTCCTTTGCTGCTTTTAAGTTCCCGGGCCCAGATAGTTTCCCCCCAGCCTTCTTTCAGGAGTTTTGGGATATTATTGGAGAGGATGTGTTTAATGCCGTGAGAGATTTCTTTAGAACAGGTAAAGTGGCCAAGCAACTCAATTCAACTCATATTGTCCTGATCCCTAAAGTGGCGTACCCAAAGTCTATATCTGATTTTTCGTCCAATAAGCCTGTGTAATACAATGTATACAATTTTGTCTAAGGTGATGGTTAACAGACTCAAAGGTATCTTGGATAAGCTCATCTCTCAGAATCAAAAGGGCTTTGTTGGAGATAGGAACATTTTGGATGCTGTCATTTCCACCCATGAGCTAGTTCACTCTATGGAAACCAACAAAAAAGCTAGTATGATGCTAAAGTTAGATATATCCAAAGCTTATGACAAAGTTGATTGGAAGTTTCTGGCTGCTGTTTTGCAGAAGTCTAGTTTTAAAGGTAGATTTTTCAATATGATTATGAACTGTGTTTCTACTACTAAATTTTTTGTTCTTGTGAATGGCTCTCCTATTGGATTCTTACTACAGGGAAAGGCCTGAGGCAGGATGATCCCCTCTCACCTTACTTGTTCATTCGTGTGGCTGGGGTTTTGGTAAAGAATATCCAAAAAATTAGAGAGCCCCATGCCTTAAGGGGTGTGAAAGCTGCATCCCATCTTCCTCCTTCCTCCCATGAGCAATTCGTTGACGACACTATTATGTTTTGGGAGGCATTTGTTTCTGAAGCCAGGAAGTGGAAAGAGATCCCGGAAGGTTATGCTTTGATCTCGGGGCAACTGATCAATTATGATAAAAGTAAAATTTATTTCTTCAATACTGATATCTCCCTCCAAGCCAAAATCTCTCGAATCATTGGTTGTAGAGTGGCCAACCTTCATGATGTGTACTTAGGCCTCCTTACCGCTAAATTCCCTGTTGTTAATTTTTGGAATGGGCTGATTGAAATATTCCAAAGGAAGCTTGGGGGGTGGAAGGGAAAACTTTTAAGCTTGGGAGGCAAGGTGCACTGCTGAAATCTTGTTTGCAAAACATACCGGTTTTCTTCCAGTCTTTGTTCAAAATCCCTGCTTACAGTGGGAGACACTATTGAGACCATTCAAAATAAATTCTTATGGACCGACATGGAGGAAAGAGCTTGCATGGCTCTTATCAAATGGAAGAAGGTCTGCACTCCCAAAAGCTCAAGGGGGTTGGGTATTAGAAGGATAAGACAAGTCAATAAGGCTCTTGTTGCTAAAGTTGGGTGAAAGTTAATGGAAAGGGAAAAGGAATGGACCTCTATTATGAAGGCTAAATACATGGGAAATGGTAACGCAGATTCCTTCCTTATAGAGAAGTGTCCTAGTGGTGGATCCCCCTTATGGAGGAGTATAATCAATGTTAAGAATGTCCTCAGGAAAGGGAGCAGATTGCTTATTGGTAATGGGGAGAACGTTGATATGTGGGAGGATATTTGGAGTAAGAACTGTTCCCTGGCAGAGCTCAACTCTTTCTCCCAGATTAGGAGATGGCTCTCTAATTTTCTCGGGACGAAAGTGGACAAGTATCTGTGCTGATAAGGAGGTAAAGCGAAATGGAAGGATTTTGATGGTTTGTTGGATCAATGTAATATCCCTAGTCCGCTATTTTTGAAATTGTTAGAAGATATTAGGGCATGGGTTTGTCTCCTCCCGGACAACAATCTTTTCTCTCTTGATGAGGTTGACAGACGGATTTGGAAGCATAATTCTTCGGGATCTTTCTCTGTTAGTTCGACTTACAATGCTACGAAAGTGATTGGTGACAAAGAAGATGTTTAGAATCACATCTGGATTTATAATTTAATCCTGAAAATTATCTGTTTCTAGTGGGTGACAGCTCATGGCAGAATCCTTACTATTGACAACCTGAACAATTGGGGCTTCCTATTTGTTAATAGATGTATCCTTTGTAAAAATGATTTTGAATCTATAGACCACCTCTTTCTGCACTGCTCCTCTAATGATATGTGGCAGCTTATCTTCTCGTCTTTACAGGTGGACTGGGTCATGCCTATGACCTTAAATCAGCTAATCATGCAGTGGAGTAACAGTCCTTTGAACCACCCTATCCTAAAAAATCTTTGGGCTCAGATTCCCCCGTTTATGGCATGGAATGTGTGGAAGGAGAGGAACAATAGAATTATCCGGGATCAGAAGAGAACGAGCTTAATTGTGTTCCAGGTTATAAAGCAACAGATCAAGGAGAATATCCATGTTGGTATATTATAAGAAAGTTAAAGTTTTCCCTTCTCTGCAGGATTGAAGAATTAAGAAAACTTGGCATATCAATCAGAATCTGATTAATATAGACTAGATGAGTATATGGAAGAGAAAATTAACAAGATGGAAACCTCCAGATGAGGGCCGAATAAAACGATAATGTGGACAACTGCTCTAAGGGGAATCCTAGTATCTCAACTGCTGGGGGTGTCATCAGGGATTGGAGAGGAAAACTAATTTATGGTTTTGGAGAAAACCTAGGGAGAAAAACAAATAACTATGTTGAAGCTGTGGTGATATGGTATGGTATTAATTGCCTAAAAAATCTTATGGCTAAGAAGGTCTCCATAGAAGGAGACTCCAAAATGATTATTGATCACCTCAATAACAGAGCTGCCTGCTCGCGGTATATTTCCAAGCTAATGGAAGACTGTAAGAGAATGTTGTTCTCCTTCTCTAATGTCAAATTTATTCACACATTAAGTGAAGGGAATTATGCTGCAGACTTCATGGCTAATTGGGGATTGGGAGAGCAAGAATGGGAGGCAGGTGACTTTTGAAAGGAGCCCACAAGGTTTAAAGGAAATTTAGGTTCGAAGCCCACGACTGGGTGTCTGCTAGGAGTATTACGAGTTTTATTCTGTGGTAGAGCATTGTGCTAAGTTATGTTTGTATGAGAAGTATGAGTTTAAGAGAGTAAAGTTTTTGCTGTGCTCCCAAAATTATTCAAATTTCTGAAGGGGAATTGTTTAACGGTCAAAAGTTCAAATTCCCTTTGAATGGCAGGAATGCTTGGCCGGGCAACTTTGGCTCGAGTTGTTTCATGGTGACTAATACTAATCACACTTTCACTAAATTTGGTAAAAAGGATACTAATTGGGATAGAGGTGCTGAGCTGGATAAGACTATTATTATATTTAATGCTTTCGACAAGTGGCATTTTTTAGAGACAGGAAGGAATAATGATTTAGTTATCCGCGTTTACATTTATCAAATTAATGATGACACCGTCTTTATTAAAATGACATGGGACACGAATTATAACATGAAGTTGCAACCTTCGAATCAAGGAAATTGTCTTTTCATATCTTGCGAGGATCTTTTATTCAAGTGGTCAGATGCTAAAACCATTAATTATGGCATTGATAAAAGAAAGTTTTCTGGAAAAACTTTCAGTTCCGCCTTCAAGAAACTTCTGGGTTTTCATAAAAGATGAGTTTCGCCTTTTCTGATGCTTGCTATTTTAATGGAGAGAGGGTCTACTAGTATGAAGAAAGCTGATACCCAGTGTAGTTTTTAGGAAGTGAAAGTGATGGAGGGCCCATTGAAGAAGGTGGAACCTCGTGACTATAAAGAGCTAATCCAAAACGGGGAGCTGTGGGAGAAATTCAGTAAGGCGGGCTTGATAAATTATATTAAATCCATGAAGGGGTTTAATAGTGAGTTCGCGATGAAATTTGTCAACTCCTGGCAGTAGAGGCGTGTGTCGATTGGGAGTGCTAAGTTTTTGGTTATGCTAGAGCTTATAGCCAAAGCTACGGGTCTGGATTGCAGCGGAGAAAAGGTTGAACGGAAGAGCGAAGGAGACTATAAGAAATTCTAGAAGAAATTCTTCAAAAAGGGTGAGATGCCTATTGTTGTTTCATCTGGCAATGGGTATGAAAGGTCTTTTCTTCTTGCCCCTTTCTCTCTGGTTTGTTTATATAGTATGAAGTACTTTACTTTAGAGGGTAGGTTCTCTGCTTTTCATGGCTACCATTTCCCCCTCTTAAACCATATCTGTCATGGTGAGAAAATTAATGTGCCGTTCTTTTTGCTTTCCTCCCTTAGCAGTACAATCAACAAAGGTGATCCCCCTCCTCTTCACTAGGGGCTTATGTATGTTTTGTATCAACATGTTTTCAGTAACTCCTATGGGTAGGTGTCTTACTTACCCCTAGTTTGAAAAAACCCCTGCTAGCTCGGTGAGAATCGAACTGCTTAGTAGCCGCTCCCTGACAACTCCAAGCAGAACCCCATAACTAAAAAGTTGGGCAAAAACCCTCCCTCTGCGGCTAAGGAGAAACCCTTGTGCTCTATTTCCTTTGAGGAAACTTTACTTGATAGTATGATACCAACCCTCCTAAGAGGAAAGCCCCTTCTAAGAAGCCTGCTGCTTCCAAGCTTCGTAAAACAAACCAGGGAGGGAAGAGTACCTATATTGATGTGGACAAGGAGGATTCTGGGGAAGAAACATAAACAAATTCTCAGGAGGGCAAAAAAGGAGACACCTCCAGTGAAAAGACAAATGATTTAAGCTCTGTTGAACGAAGATCTATGAGGCTTCGAAACAAGAAGGAAAATAAGCAGAAGAGTGTGGAGGAAGAAGTGGTGCCGGTAACAAACCAGGAATATGAGCCAGAAGAGATGGAGGAAAGTGACAATTCTGATGATGAGGACTACGATAAGGAGGTCGAAGATCAAGAGGATATTGAGGATGAAAAATCTGCTAAACATACTGTCAATTTGGATGATATGGATGAAATGGTGAATATTGCTTGTACCTCCCCTGTTTTTAAGGAAGAAGCAAAAAAGAAGAATAAGCCCGCTCCCCAGAAGGAGAATTTCAATGAAGAAGTCCTTATGAACTACATCCGGGCGCTGCAGAACATAGTCACCGCATTGGAGAATGTTATCCCTGAGACAATGTCTACTGATGATTTCAATTCTGCTTTCACTTCCTTGTGCAGGATTTTGGAAAGTCTCATGATGAAAGTTGTGCTAGGTATGGTCACTGGCAAGAGTAGATTGGAGAAGAGGGTTTGCAAGAGGAAACAGGATGGTGCAGATGAACATCAGGCACAAGAGAACGATTCTGAGAGCTGGAAGAAAGAAACTAAATGCCTCACCATGAATTGGGAGGCTATTGCTAAAGATCAACGAGTTTTCTTTTTATGGGGTTTGCAGCTGTTATGCTGTTTTTTTGTTTCATGTTTAAAGTTGATCTCTCTGTTGATACTCAGAATTGCGATGTTAATAGCTTTTGGAATGTTGCCCTCTCTGCTGATAGGCAATTGAGGTTAGCTAGCGTTAAGTTTTGTTATGTTGATAGTAGGGCTGATAACAGCAGTATGGGTAGAATTGTTAGTGGTAAAAGTACTGTTCGTTTGGTTTTTGATTATTTTGTTGGGTGATGGTAGTGGTTGCTTCCGGCTGTAATGGCCTGAAGCTGTGCTATTTGGTTTCTGCTGTTATGTGATTGCTGTATCCGGGTTCAGGGCCCTCGCCTTGCCATCTTAATCAAAAACTTTCCTTGGGATCATTCAAGTCACAATATAATCTCCATCAATGAAAGGATGCATGAGATAAGATTATATTACATGAGATACCCTTTTCTTTTTTTGTTATCCAAAGGAAAAAATGATTCTAGCTAATATGCTCGTTTCTCTTAACAAGCGAAAAAAAGAAACTTATTTTCATCTCTTCCTAAGTGCCTTACTTTTTTTTGGACAGCAATTTTTTCATGTTTACTATGTTCAGGACATTAATAAGTGATAGAAATGTTACAATCTATTCAATTTTTAATTGCTTGTAATAATATCAAGAATATATTGCTGTGCTTGTGACACCACTTTCTATTTTTCTAGAGTTAAATTTAGTAAAACATTAAAACATAGAGATTTTTTCAAATTGATAATGAATATCTGGAACTGTAAACCTCTTGATCTATTTAGAAAATTATCTTGCTCTTTAAAAATTCAATTTTGTCTTTCCACTGATAATTGCAGGTCAAGCGCTTATTTCCAAAGAAAAAAATCCCTCAAGTTCCCCCAAAGCATTCTCTTATGAGAAATAATTCTAGGCCATTCCTACAAGAGGTAATGTAGATAAGTTTTAGTGATATAAATTCTCTCTTGTAAGACTGTTAATTCTTTGCAGGTGATGCATGCATTTGTATAGTACCATTTTAATTACTCGCAGCAAGACCATTAAATCTGAATGGTCTGATGCATGTTTTTCTTTTTGTTCCATTTTAATTAGTTGTATTACTCGTTTCTTTTCTTAAATAGAACAAAAATTACATATTCAACTCTTAAGAAGTTGTAAACTTAGTCAGTTAAAAAACTTTCAAGTTTGTTGACGCTGGGGTGAAATTTTAGGCATGTCAAGTCATTTTCAACAAAAGCCCCCTTGAAAATCATTTAAGTGGCTAGGTGGTCAAAAGATTTTGTTAGGAGGACAAAATTGATTTTTGAATGTGGCTGGATAATGAAATTTTGATTATGGGAAAGAAAAGAAATGTATTCTCAGTTCTCTCAAGAATTCTTCCCCTTTTATGTTATGAACCAAACTAAGTTCATAATTGCATCTCTCTAAAACACATATAGAGTTTATCTCCTAAATCCGAACACATTTCCCTTCTCCTGCAATGATAAACTGTAACCAAAATGAATTCATTTTATCCATAACCTTTAAGGTTGAAAGAAGTCGCTTTCCAATGAAATTGTGAATCCATGGGGAGCATTTTTTGTTTCTTGCATAGGGATGGTTTGAATGACTCTAGGTCATACCTTTTTGTTTTTAACCGTTTGAACTCTTATTTCAAAATGTTTTTTGAGAAGTGACGCTGCTGACTTTTTCCTGTAAGGACTTTCAAGACAATGCATTATGGTCATGTGTCTACGGTTATGTGACTGGGACATCCTCTTCCATTTGGGCATTTTCCATATGGGAAGGTCCTTGTTTTTTCCTCTGAAACCTTCATGGGACATGAATGCATGGTGTTCAGATTTGCACTGCTTTTAAATACCTCCTATGGTGTGCATGTGTCCTGCTGTGGTGTCAATATGCCACTTTATTAAAATATTTAAATTCTTCTATTTTCATCATACATCTATCTAATTTTGGACAGCTGATTTTGCATACAATGCTTGTGTGGGATTTATACCCACCATTTCTGAAGTGCTAAGTTCTACATAATGGGTGTAGATGTTAGAGTAAGGGCATTTTGCACATAAAAAATCGATCACCTGAACAAAGATTGCTGAGATATATCAAGATATGTTTTTAGAATTTTCTTGTTTTTGCAAATAACTCGAGTAGTGACAAGTGTTCTAAAAGTTGAAGCTCTCTCTTCTTGCTAGATGATAGCCGGTCCATCTTTTTCTTTTAGTATTTTACTAAAGGCATCAACTGTGAAGTTCTTATGTTGTTTGATATCAAAAAAACCTAACTAAATAATGTGCTGAAAAGTAAATATTTTTGGCATAGATGCATCCTGTATTATCATTTATTGATTTAGAATATTATTGTGCTACATGGGGACGCATCCTCACACCTGAAACCATCTTCCCTATCCCTTGAGTTGTTTCAGGGATGGTGGGATGTTAGGGGACGTCCCCATGTCATCCTTCCCCACCTGTGAAATTCGGAAATGTCTTGGAATGCATCCTCAAGATTAGGGATGTCCGGGAATGTGAAGGGAATAATTGGCTGTCCCCTGCAACCTCTAAACTCAGGCAGTTGATTTTAATCTGTGCTCCACATGGACGGTGTGGGGACATTGGGACTGTGTTGAAACGTACCCTACCCGTCCCCAATCTGTGCCTTTTTCCAGAAACGTTTCAGGGACGCGGCTGAGAGTGGCCAGGGATTTAGGGGCCGGTAGAATGACCCAATTTGAGCCACTGGCATATAGAAGACCTGTTGTATGTGTGTCATGTGGAGACAATCATTGGTTTCTTCATCAGACCTAGGGAAATCAAACATTTCAATTCGTGACTACAAGCTTTGGCAGCCATCTGTAATTCCTGAGATGGAGGACTCGGAATTAATTAATGAAATATTGTTAATTTTATTTCTTATATACATATTTATTATTAATGAAATGTTTAAATTTTTTTAAGTTTAATATTTATTATTAATAAATTTAATATTAAGGTTTAAAATGATAAATTATAATTTTTATAGTCAATAGTATACTATTTTTTAGCATAATGAATTACATAATATCATATTTTTTAATTTGCGTTTGCTCTTTTTTCACCATTTGGTTTCTTAATTTAGATTAAAATTTAATTTAGTGATTTTTATCCTAAGTTTGGGAGATTTAAATAATTAGATTTTACTTCAATCATTATGTTATAATTATTTTTATTTATGATAACATGTGATTATTTGGGCATTTTTGTTATAATTCAAATATAACATGTATGCACATTGATAATGAAAGCATTTGAATTTTGTTGATTTGTTTGTTGATTCTCATGTGAAATCTCAATTCAAGTCTACTGCTATGTATAAAGCTTTTACAATGCCCATGATGAGTGCTTTAACAATGTTATAACATGCGTATTTGAAATTTGAATTTCTCTATATTTGTAAAAATTCACCCTTTTTTTAATAGTCATCCCCTGCTGTCCCCTAAAAAATGTCCCAAAAGTACCCCTGTACCAGAAATGTATCTTTCCGTCCCCTGCCTCCTCATCCCCATCCCTGAAACTCTGTGGAACATAGATTTCAATATAAAATTTTATTATTTCAAATTCTATTGGGCTGTAAAGGGGTGTGGGGGTCCCACCAACCCTCCTGCGCTCCTTCCACACCCTAAAATAGCTAGAGAAAAAAACAAGCTGCATAAGTGAAGTGTTGTGCTTATGATTGCTGTGCTTGCCCTTGGCACCATTGGTTTGTTGCTTCCAGTTTGTTGTTGTAGGGACTATGGAAGGATGATTGAGGGGTGATATTGAGGATGCATCCACATTACAAAAAGCAAAGCATTAAGCGTGAATAGCAACTACGATTTGAAGCCTAAGTTGATGCTTAACAGTAAGAAAAACTCAAAGAATACACATCAGTGTCAAAATATGCCACTCTCTCTCTCTCTCTCTCTTAGTTTTGAGCATTTTAGCTTGTTAGAGAGTGTTTGTCATTTTATAACTAGTTTTAATTTTAATTTTTTAAAAAACTGTTCAGGTTCCAGTTTTATATCACAAAGAAACACCACAAAATCAGCACTAGCAGCAGTGCCAGTGATGACAATGAAGAAAATGAAGTAAACAGAATGGACCTTCTCAAAATCCAAACATAGGTTTTAGTGGAAATCCACAAGATTGTTTTGCATACCCTTCACACTCTCTCCAAGCATTTGCAAAAATGCCCTCATATCCCCAAAAAATCCCTGCTTTGATTTGCCACCAATTTAACCATCAATAAGGGTAAACATATAGGGGGTGGTTTGGCATTGTCTATGCTATATTTGCAAAATTGATTACCATGGGATCCACAGTAGGGTTAGAAACCATCTATTGGGTGAGAATGGACATGGGGTTAGAGTTTGTGCAGATATAAGATTGTGATAGAAAGTTGAAATGGTAAGGTTGGTTGGAATTAATGAGGGAAACATTACTAGTACTACTCACCATAAGAAAGTTATTCAAAACATTGCAATCTATTGATTAGTATGACTATTCCATTGTATTAGTTGGAGAGAGTTGTGCTAGAGCGAAGAGGAAGGCCACTTCTATTGTAGGTGAAAAAAAATTAGTTGTAGGGTTAATGAATAATAAAAAATGTGACTAAGCTGATGATTCAATGGCCCATTTTTTATATGCCCATGCTATTCCATTTTATTTGGCAAGGTCTCCTTATTTTAAAGGCATGTTTCGAGATGTAATGGCAGTTCCACCCTCTTATGCTCCCCTAGGAGAACATTGATTGCATGCCTCCCTTCTTGACAAACGATATTCAAAGGTGAACATGTTGATGGAGGAGATGAGACAAACATGGATTAGGGTTGGCTGTTTCATTTTCACGGATGGATGGACTGATATTTGACATCAACCACTCATTAATATTATTGTTACACAACTTGCTAATATTATTTGACATCAACCACTCATTAATATTATTGTTACACAATAATATTATTGTTACACAACTTGCTAATATTATTTGACATCAACCACTCATTAATATTATTGTTACACAACTTGCTAGTTCATACTTTCTTAGAGCTACTGATTGGTTTGGAAAATGTGAGGATGATGATTACCAATTTGATATTGTGAAGGAGGCCACAGAGGAGTTTGAGTCTTCTAATGTTTCACAAGTTTGCCAAATTCAGTTCGTGTTAGTAAGTTAATTTGGTTTGATGTTTGAACGTGCTTACAAACATATTTTATGGCAACATAGATTGGGTGCAGGCAGCAGTGGCTGAAGCTAGAGACATATAAATGTTTGTATATAACCATCAGACTTCGATCACACTATTCTGATTTTATTCAAAGAAATAATTTCTCAAACCAATTGAGACTCAATATGCTAGCTATTATATTTTGCTGGAGATGATGTTGGAGGTGTAGGATGCTCTACAATCCATAGTGGTTTGTGGAGAGTGAATGAAGTGGGCTCAATCCAAGACAAGAAGTAAAGGTGGCGAGAGAAGGGTGCTTAATAACACTTGGTGGTCCAATATTAGGTAAGAATATTTATTTTAATAATTTAAATAATACGTTTGGGTTTCTATTTTCTTTTACCTTATATCTTAATTTAATTTACATTATTAATAGTGTTAATTTCTTGATTTTTAGATGTTGTTTGCAGATATATTTGTTTCATCATATCACATGTTGTGGCGGTAATTAGGTATGTGGTTATAGACTCTCCTAGCCATGGAGAGATTTATGAGACTTTTGATATCACGCTTGATCAAATAAAGCAAGCAATTTGTGACAAGGATCCTGGATTGCGATTCCATAAGGAGCATATCAGGTCAATTATCACAAAGAGGTGAAACATAATGAACACCCCTCCTTATGGCTGTCAATGGTCTTAATCCCAAGTGGTATGCACCTTGAGTTGGCTGAATTATTCCTTTTGAAAATGATGATGTAATGGAGGGGTTTATGAAGGCCCTTTGTAAGATGTATAGCTATGAGGAGGCAACCACACTTTGAGAGCAATGGCTTTAGTTTTCTGATCTTTAGGGTCCTACATTCAGCAAACCATTGGATGGATAGTATGGATAGAGCCATCTTTGCACAAAAAAACCCTCATTGGATGGTGGAAATTTCATGGAAATCATCCTAGAGCTGAAACAGCTTGCTATTTGTCTACTCTCATAGATTGCTAGTTCCTTTTTTGCAAGGAGGAATTGGTCCACATATGGTTTCATCCACTCAATCAAGAGAAATAATAACACATCTAAACGAGTAGAAAGAAAAGCTACTTGCAGTTCACAGTGCCTTGAGACCTCAAGATTGGTAAAATATTGAGATTGATAGTTGATAGTATTAATACTGTCTTGCAAAGTTGTACATAGGATTGAGTTTGGATTGATTCTATCTGCCCAAGTTGATATAGGCACTGATCTAATTTATTATTGGATATAGTCATTTGGTTTATCATTTTGAGTTGTTGAGATATCCTAGCATCCATTTATTTATACATTCTTATAAAGCATTCTTACAAATCTCACAAAGCATTCAGTTTTTGTAGTTTTATGTTGTATTGATTACTATTTGATTTCTTTTAAGTGCCTTGCCATACTTGAGAAAGGAGTTTGAAGTGTTTCTCATTTGCTATAAAAAGCCTTAAGACTTGAAGGATAAGTTTAAGGTATAGGCCTACCAGCCTTGGTTCTGCAGAGCCAGAATTGCAGAAGTTCCAACCTTGCCTTGGTTGTGACTTGTTAGTTGGCCAAATCAATTGGGTTTCCAAGCATTGGATTGGCAAGTTCATAAGAAATCCAATTTGTTGAATTGAGCACCAATAGGTCCACAAGAAGCCGCGACCTACAGCTAGATAACAAGGCGTGACCAGTAACTATGGCTACGGTTTAGGATCGCGTGAAGGTCTGACCAAAAACGCGACCAGTAATTATGGAGAAAAAGAATGCCCAGAAACCCTAGACGGGTTTAAGAACAAATGCGACGGATTTCTCAATGAGATCCCAGAAAAAATTTTGAAAAAAATATTTTAGATAATTTCAAAGTGAATTTATAATTTGTTCGAAATTTTTCAAAGCTTTAGCTCTGATACCATATTGTGGTAAAAACTTGATATATTAACAAAGATCGAATGATCTATATATACCAAGGTTACCCCGAGTTTCCGGGACAGGGACGGTAGGGGACGGGTTTCCGGGACGGCAAATTTTTTTGTCAATTTTGGGGACGGCAGGGGATGGCAAAGGGGACGGCTATGTAAATATAGGGAAATTTTCAAATATATAAGGAAATTTGCAAGTATACATTACATTCATATGAAAATATGGACAATGCATGCCATTTAAACATCATATAACCTTAACATACAACATTTCAATGCCATTTAGTAAATAACTCAAAGTAAATAGTAACATTTCAATGCCATTTCAATTCATTATCGGATTGTCAATATGCATATGCTAACAAAAATATAAGTTTAACATAGAAACTTAGAACTAAGAAAAGTAAAACTATAAATGCCCAAAGGCTTAGGTGCTGCCATAAAGTTT
>MU224875.1:3623523-3653343 GCA_018584345.1 Thuja plicata | reverse complement strand
ATCCCTCAAAATGGTGAACTGGAACTCTGCATCCTTACGCTTCCTTGAACAATCTATGGCTTTTAGAAAATAAGAGCCAGCAGGGGATGTGATAATGATATTGATGAGTGGCCGATGTCTAACATCGCTCCACCCATCCATCACAATAGAGCAGCCCGTCCTCACCCAAGTACGTTTCATATCCTCAAACAACACATTAACCTTGGAATACTCTTTATCTAGGGTGGTGGTTCGTAGCTTATGATCACCTGGGGGTGTGAATGAGGGACCCATAGTTGTTATATTTTTGACCATTTGTTTGAAAAAGGTGGAACGGGCCACAGGAAATGGGATACCATTAGCAAAAAAGAATCTACCAATGGATGACTCTGTGTTTTCCTTTGCCTGTGCATTAAACATACTTTCCACTGATCCCTTCTAACCACTATTAATCTTCCTCTTCCCTCTTGTCTCAATAGGGCTGCTAGAAGTACCAATGGCGGATGTCATAGGCCTAGATGACTGTGAGTGTGCAGTTGCAGTAGATAAAGGTGATGTAATTGTCATACCTTGTGCCCCCATTTCAGCCTCTAAGTGCAATCTTTGACATTCTATTTTTTCCTCATTGGTCAAATCAGGACAAGCTATAACTCCATGGCATGCAATACCTAAAAAGTGTGACTTCACCCTTGTATAGCTGCCCCTAAAATCATCTTCACAAATATGGTAATCTCATACCCTAGTCCCTCCTGCATTCTTTTTCTTTTCAAGCCTAGCTGTGACAAATTGGAGAAGAGGTTTTTTTTGTTGAAGGGGCCCTTTGCATGTTTGCTCATAATTGTTGAAGGGCATTTAAATTTGTCACTTTGTTGTTCACTATTAGCTTCAACACTAAAAGTAGCACCCCCCAAATGCTCTTCATCACTACTACTATCCCCACTACTGCTCATTGTGCTTAGTTTTGAGATTTAAGAATGCAATGAACTGAAACAATGAAAAAAATAAAAAAAATCAGACTTTCAAGCTTTCATATTGGTAAAAAAATGAAAAAATAGAAGCATAAACTCACACTTACTTGTTGCACAATGTAGATAGTTGAAACCCTTGCAGGCTTGCACAATCAATGAAGAAAACCTCCTTTGCAAACCTCCTTTGCTGCTATAAAACCAAAAAATCAGACTGCTGCCAAAACACAGTGAAAACAAAAAAATGCTTATAAGCCCATATAGAGCCACGATTTTGGCATTTTAGGGCAAGTATGGTGGTGGGCCCCACAAAACGACCCCACCTATGGAAGCCATTTGAGTTTTATTTGCCTTATTTTTTTTCTTTTAGTGGCTTTTTGGGTGGGGACGGACAGCCGTCCCCGGGACGCGCGGGGGACGGCTACGGTGTCCCCAGCCGTCCCCGGGACTTTTTCCCGTCCCCCTTTTTTTGGGTTGCCGTCCCCAAGTCCCGGGGACGTTCCCCACAAAATCTTGAAAATTGGGGACAGCGTGGGGACGTCCCCACGTCCCCGTTCCGGAAACCTGGGGATTTAGGCCGGGGTCGCGTCCCCGGGTAACCCTGATATATACAAAAGAATGGAACGATGTTTCCTTAGGAAACGATTGTAAAGAATAGAAACATTCTATTCTAACTACAGACAACTAAATATTAGAAACATTCTAATATTTACAAGATATTTACAAACAAATAATAGATAACCATTAAAAGAATATAAATAATAATTTAATAGACCTATCATGCTTCTCTAATGTGTTGAAATGATGCTATAGATAGTATATGAATATTATGTGTCCTAGACTAACCTTTAATAATGGATATACATGCATACACATGCGCGCACACACACACATATGTAGGTATATGTGTGTGTGTGTGTGTGTGTGTGTGTTTCTTATTTTATGATTACATGATTCAAATCTAGGATCACCATTTGAAGAGATATTTTGCTTGGTAAGATGTAATCCTAACCCTACTTTTTTACAACTGTGATTCTAGGACAAATACAAGGGTAAATTAGGAAAGGGACATTACAATTACAATTTTAATTTGATTTATATCATTTGTATCATAACTTCTAACCCTTAACTAACTTTGAATGATTACAAGTGCTGCTTATATAGTGCGTCTTAGCCTTAGGAGTGACTTGTGCCAACCGCAAATTGGCGTAGGACTTGATGCGAGATGAAGTGATTATCTTGGTAGTGTGTAGCTTGGAACCATCAAGTATGAAGGTGGTAAAGAATATGTAATAGATAGTGATGCTGTTCATACCACCAACTTTCTTGGGACCAATGAGTTAGAAGAGTGCCTAGGTTTTGCCGCAAAGCTTGTAAAGTAGCTAAAAGCCTAAGATAGTGATCTTTGATGCCTGTGGCTAAGTTAGAAACTTTAATATGTCTGTGTTGAGAACCTTTAGTTGTAGTCATCAGTGATCATAATTGTAAAGCTACAAACAAGAAAACAAATGGGAAAGAAAATGTTTTTGGGTGATGCAAGGTTGCTCTTACGCCCTTAGATGCTCCTACATTAGACCTTCATATGAACAACTTCATACTAATCTCCAAATGAGTTTTTTTTTTCAAAACACATTTGATATTCTGATATAATTTATTGATTTTGGATTACTATTGATTTATGACCTTTATATGAATAACAACTTTATACTCTATAGTAACTATTTTAAAAAATACACTTTGGTTATTTGGAGTCAATACGTAGTAAGCATTTTATCCCATATTTTGCATTGTTTAAACTCAAGCTCATTTACCATTCTATGTAAATTCTTCTATGATTTTTTTGGGAATTGAGCTATTAGGTTGATGATGGTGGATGAGCTACTTCCAGCAACTGCATCATTCATTCTTCCTTTCGCTGTGGCATCTGTAGACACTTCTCTTATATTAGAGCATTTTTTTCCTTATTGAATATGTTAATAGGAGATAACTGGCTTCAAACATTTTTTAACTATTAGATGGAAGGCAATTTATTTTGTATAAATTTAAGTGGATTGTGAGAACTTTAAGTACAACATGGTGTGAAATTTTGATTTCTTGTCCTTTTTGATTAGTTAATTAAGTTGGATTCTTCTGACAATCTGCCTTACATAATGAAAAATAGAAAGATGATCCTCTAAATAAACAATTTATGAAAACATTCCATATTTTCAAAGTGAACCTGTGATTGCTACTACACTTGATAGCATTTTGTATGGAATTTACAATTTTATTGAATTCCATTCTAAAAAATATCTGTTTTAGTTAAGCAGCAGTCTTAGAGCTATTCGAGGGGTTGGCTATTTTTTTACTTTTTTTTTACATTAATAAAATGTAAGAGGTCTAGCGCTCACTTGATAGCATTTTTATAAACCCGACTTTAATGTAAGATTGTGTACATATCTTAATGCTTACAATTGGATACGAAGTCAGTGATGGCTTATTTCAATAGCTTGAAATTATTGCAGAGGCAACGTGCATTAGAAGAATGGATGGAGAAACTACTTTCTGATATTGACATATCACGAAGTGTTGCAGTTGCATCCTTCATTGAGCTTGAGGCTGCTGCAAGGTCAGGTATGTTTTTTGCGTCTTCTGAACATATTCTCCAACTTAATCAGGGATTTAGTCTTTGGGATGAGGGTGAAAAGCCTTTCAATAATATCATTTGTCAAAAGAAAACCTTCACTCCAACTTGACTTTTGATTCTGAACTCAATCATAGTAGCTAAAAGTGCATGATGTTGGGAATTATATTTAAGAAGCCAGCACCTCAACCCCTTTATGTTTGCTCTAGATGATTCAGAATGAATTGCTTCCTGCTTATAATAATACAACGGTTGTGGAATTGCCAAACTATGGGAGAACTCATGTCAAACTCTTTTGGGGATCTCAAAATCTGTATTAAATTTTGTGTCTATTATGGAGGATAATTATTTTCCTTCCATTCTTTTTGTAGAATTAAAAAGTCTGTAGTTAAAAGGAATCTTTTGGAATGGTTTGATCTCATCCTTCATGGATCTCCTTTTACAGTGTTTTATGTACAGTTTCTTATTAATTGGTATACTAAGCAGTAAGCATCCTCGCCAATTGCTTATTTTATTCCCTTTCTACACTTGAGAGTCTCTCTCGTTCTCTCTAACTTGTACTCTTGAATGAGAGAACTTCTTGTACTCTTGAAAAGAGAGGTCACAAGTTCAAATCCCACTGGGGGGTAGGGTATGTACACCTCGTTTGTAGCACAGTTAGGTGCCTCCTGCAAGGAGTACAGAGTAGTCCCATATCTGTCACCATATGTAGACCAAAAAACTCATGGTATTGTGGATTCTAAAACGAGCTTTCCTTTTTTTCCTTTTAACATAATAGCAAGAATCTTTTGAGTAGGGGTGCAGTTTCTTGTGCCAACATGAATTTTCCTTCTTCCCTATGCCAATTAATTAGCTAGTTTGGACCCCTTTGTGTCCTCAGAAGTGCTCCTTTTGACTGAAAATATTCTGTAGCATCTGCTTTGATTGGCTGAAGCATAATTGAGGTTCTTCTATTTAATTAAGAAATTGAAAATTCATTATAGCCTGATTGTCAAAAGCTTAAAACTGTATATCTTAAATCTATGATCGATATGTAGTTCACAACTCACTACAGTAGAATGTGACATTCTTTTTGGTCACACTTGCTTTTGCCTTACTATTATTCTCTGACAGGCCATATTTTGCAACACACTACAGAAGAATGTGATTTTCTTTTTGGTTACACTTGCTTTTGCTTCACTATTATTCTCCAGCAGGCTATATTAGTGAGCTCAGGAGAATAAGTTTTTGTAACTTGTCCACTTTGTTGTGTTAGTTTTCTCTAGTTTCAAAAGGCTTGGTTGCCTTATATACCGTGTAGAAACCCTGCCAGCTTTTGCTGTGCTGTATCCTAAAATTTGGCCTTTATATTATGTGATTGAAAGCGTTTATTTTAAATTTGCATGCCATTGTACAGCTTCTGGTTCAATTAATTTGCAAAACGTTGAAAGTTATATTTTACCATCAGTAATAAATACTGACAATGCCTCTAGGTACAATACATCTTTTGCATTTTTTTTTTAGTGTAACTTATTAGTTATTTCTAAAAGAGTAGCATGTATTGATGTCTTGTTCATGTAGAACTTATAGAAGATCATGTTTCTTGCTTTGTTACTTGCTGCAGCGTCCAGTCTTGATTTCAGAAAATAGATGGTTGCTTTGAGCTTGTATTAATTATCTACAAGCCAATATGCTTTGTTGCTTTCTTAAAGCATTTTTGTACCTTCTGACTAAACATGGTCATTTTGTGCCTGCTGAAAAAACAGATTTTAAACCTTAATTTTGCTGAGTATTGAAGAAAGTATGGTTGCCTGAGGAAGAATTAATTGAACATGTCAAAGTTAGGGGGAGATCATTGGAAATCTTGTTAATTAATTTTTTTTCCCTAGTGATCGGTCTGAGAGTTCGCAAGAATTTCTATAGAATTTTTTAGTTTCTTGCAAAAATCTATGGCCATGTAACACTGTTCTGTGGCTTTCTTTGTGCAGCCATTACAGAAATCAATGAAGCTCAAGAGTCTTCTAGTACAAATTTTACCCTCAACAGGTCTAGTTCTTCGTTGGATCTCAACTTTGGGTCAGGTGTTTCTTTAGTTACCAGTCATGCATTTGTTACATCTAGAGTATTGCCAGCTACTGCAGATGATGGAAGTGATATTATCTATGAAGCTTCTGACATAGGAACTCCACGACAGGCTAGAGATCATGAATCAGAAATTGATATTGAGAATAGTACAACGGATAAAGATATGATATTTAATGGAGAATTGGTGATGAAAAATGGGATCTCTGAAGATGAACAGGGCTCTTTGAATTTAAGAGGGAGAAAATTATTCTTTAACAACAAAGAAATGGCTTATGCAGATGGAAGGACAGAATTTCAATCTTGGCATGAGCGTAAACTCTCTATTGATAGCAATGGTAGTGAGGCCAGTTCTATTAGAGGAAGCGAAATATCAAATGTTGGTACTTTTACTTCTGTTACTGATGGCCTTGCTTCATTTCATGGAGGCATGGAACATGGTACAGATGACTTGAGTAGCATTGATTTGAATTTTCCGAACAACGTGCAGCCAGTATTGCCTTCACATGAACGTGGAAAAATGAAGAGGGTGCTTAATGTTTTGCAGCGACGGTTGGTCACAGCCAAAACAGATATGGAAGATCTTATTGCAAGACTGAATCAGGAAATAGCTGCAAAAGAATTTCTCACTGCTAAGGTGTGTATCTTTTGGTTTTTAGAATGATACACTTTTGTCTTTATTGTTTAAAATAACAGAGAAATTGTTCTCATTGCATCTGAAGATCAGTGTTGTCTAGCTGAGAAGAAAGAGCACCAAATTGAAGTGACATATGAAAGGATAATTTTGAAATAGAAGGGATACCATGGATATCCAGTGATATTACTGATTGCGTGGCAGTATTAGATTAGACAGTGGTATGATTATACTGCTGAGTTCATTTCTCACTAATATCTACATTGGAGAAATCTATATAAGGCTCAAAAATATTAAAATATTTCTCAATGTTCCAAGCTGTCTACCAACTTTCATTTATTTCTATGTACTCTTTTTTAACTTTACTAACTGTCCATCTGCTATTTAATAATTGCTATCTATGTTCTATAACCTTTTAACTCATTACTGTCTAGTGTCTACCTTTACACTATTCTATCTGTCAACTACTCCATATCTAGCTACTGATACAGCTGTCTTATCCGTTGTTAACTTTCTTAAAACATGACATCCCTTTGATTTCCTTTCTGTACAGAGGAAATTTTATTTAATTCTCGCATGAGATTTTGGAACTTATTTTGGAAAGTCGACTTAGAGAGCAAATTGGCCTAAGTTAGTAGAGTTCCTTTTTAGTTAATAAGGTATATTAGCAGTTTTCTGCCTGCAACTGGTGTAGGTTCAAACATCAAACAAAATGTAGGTGAATATTTGGTGACATTCCGAAATGGTAGCCTTAAGGCAAGGGATATCTTTTGTCCGAGTGAGATGGCTTATAGCTGTAATGTTCCCTTTTTAATCTGTAGCACTGTGTGTGTCTCCTATCAGCAGAAGCATAAGAGTGGATAGTAGGATAAGGTGACTGTAGTTCTTTATCTTTCATTGGATTAAGGTAGTTGAGTCTGTTAGTGAATAAATGACTGTGTCTTCAGTTAGGGAGAGCTTGCTTCAGTTCTAGGCAATTAATTCCTTCAATTAAGGGAGTTAATTTCCAGCAGTTTGAGGGAGTAGCTCTTTTAGCTGCCTATAATTGAGAGAATTAGTCGTCAGTTTGTGCCACTGTTTGTGGGGCTGATTTCCTATGATTGGGGATCACTGGAAGCTAGACTTTGGAAAAGCACCTAAGGCAAAGAGAAATCATCCTTAATTGAATTAATTAGCTCAAAAAACTCCTTTTACGTTACAGGAAGGTAAGCTGCTACAGAAGCTTGCTTGATGCTTGAGGATGAAACTCTTCAGGTGTAAACTTGGTCCTCTTGGAGGCAAAACCCCTCAGGAGAATATGTTGTGCAGAATATTTCAGATTTGCACACAAACTCAAGGGTCAGCAGGATGAGTGGTTGCATAACTGCATGTGTGTTAAGGATGCTTCAGATTCTCAGAGTTTAGAATTGTAGTTTGGGTGTTTACTCAGTGAGCTGCCCTCAATTTGCATGTACGTGTTTCATGACAACAATATAAAAAAATATCTTTGTAGATAGAGGCTTTTGGGGTGTGATTTATTTTTATGCATTTACTTTAGGACACTACATTGTTACCAGAGTTAATGTCCTGCCAGCCTCTAATGTATGGAAATAATTTTTTCAAGATACCTTGATGGGGATTTAGCAGAACCAAAAAGAATAATTGAGATTATTGCAGCTCGAAAACAACAAGCCCACTGCAATTCCTTTGCAGAATTTAGTTCAGGCTAGAATGTCAGAAAGAGGAGAAATTTCAATTGCAAATAAGTTAATAACTGACCAGTAATTAGTTCCATTCCAAAACCAACTAGTGTAACATGCTAACATTACTTGCAAGAAAAGTAAATATAATCTAAACATTTTGTATTCTGAAATATGAACAAAACAATGAGCATATTTTTTTTGAAAAGTACTGAAAGATACTACTTTAATAACCGCTAGCAAAATCCAATAGTAACATAAAATAACAATGTAAGATCATGAATCAAGTATACACATTATCTCTCTATCTCTAACATTTGTCATCATGCAACTAAAAGAACTGAAGAAGAGTTTAGGGTCTATTGTAGTCTGAATCCAATATGAAATTCTTTAAGTAACTGGGCATGCTTGCCAGAGGGAGGGTATCATTGAGTCACTTTACCTCCAACCATAGATGTGACGGTCCCCCACACACCTTATTTGAAGTGGCTCTACCCTTCATGAGGGTGCAAACAAGTGTTAGGTCTAATGCCATCTAAGCCTGGTGTTTTGAACCTACACGATCCTAGTCGGTCACACACTATAGATGCCTCTTAACTAGCATGCCCTTTGACTTGGTAGTGTATTTGGATCATGTGAACTGACAGATACATGCAAAACATTGCACCACCTTGGCTAAGGTTTCATAGTTGCAGGCACGATTTAACATGCAGCCAATGTTTACCACCCTACTCGGCTTGTATTCAACTTTCTGAGTTTCTACTGACTTGGCAAGGTCTTGGTTACTTGACATGCTATCCTGCATTCTGTCAATGATGGTGGTGGCTGTACAAGACTCTAGGATAATTAGTACACCTCTAATCCATCTTTTGGTTAATCTTTATATTGTTTCACAAGCATGGTCAACTACCATTCTTATCATGGTCATAATACTCTTCTTTAGGGTTCAAATAAGATGCAAGAAGCTATTTGACACCATACACGTGTACATGTACATGCAACCTTGCCCTTACATGCATACATGCATGTGCCATCTGCACAAGTGTTTTCATAATGAATAATACTTCATGTTAGCAGTCTTTTAACAGCTTTAGGGTTTTTATTCCCAAGAGGATATACTACTTATCCAAGCTTTGTATTACAAGCAAATAGCTATAGTGGTCTTTCGACCTCTTGATAATGATGTACGAGTATTGTTGTACAATACGGAGTGTGTTTAATTTCAGTTTCAACTTAGTACATGTCTTAAAGTTGTATTCAATATATAACCCACCTCAACTTCCTATCATAAAGAAAGAAAGAATGGCTTCTTTATTTGTTTATCATTTAGCATAGTTTGGTATTTAAGTTTGGACAACGAGCCATTGCTGCCATATTCATGGAATCAATTCAGAGTTGTAAATATAAAACTTAAACCCCTTAGAGAGGGTTCAAAAACGCTTCCAGACTTAATTCAAACATGAATTTAAGGTTCCCAAAATCGACCTCTCTTGGTCATTCTCTATGTTGATTAAGACTCATGAGAAGCTTTAGAACTTGTGAAAGTTCAAATGCAATAATATGACATAAACGATGGAAAGAAAATATAAGTGTCTCTGCACAAGAAATGAGGGAGAAATTCTAGAGCACTATGGAATAATATAGCTTTAATTCTATTTCAGATTGCTTAAAGGAAGTCTCCTTTCATAAGACACTCTTACTTCTGATAAAATGTACACGTTCAGTGGAGAAAAGACAGAGAATAATAAGAGTAGCTCATGCTTGGTAGTAACTGAAGGCAACTGGTAATATGGCGAGCTTTCTGATCGAGGTCCCAATCTTTTTCTTCCATAATCAAGAAGTAGATACTGCTCTTCTAACTAACTTACACCTTAGAATCTGTTTTCATTCTCTGTATAGGGATTTCCTTGATTTTCCTTCAATACCATGCATCAAGGATTTATTATTTTTCAAATGCCATGCATTTCAATTTGCATTTCGATTTCTTGTCATCACGATCGATGGGTTGAGATAACTGATAAGGTTGCGGCTTGCAAATATATGTTTTTGAATAATACATCACTTCCAAGTTTGGAGCATCGGCTTCATAGCCGATATCTAAATTTGAATACAATTGATTTATTACAAATTCCATATATAATTGAATACATGTGTACATAAGTATTTATATGAACTACTTATATATACATATACACACACACATATTCTTATCTTTATATATATGTATACATTTGCTTGTATTACTATATTGCACACGTATACATATGTATATATACATACGTATATACATTTACTGAATATGTATTGTATCATTAATTAAATTTTAAAGAGATTATCATCATTAAATGGTTTGCCACGATTCTTATCTTGAACTTAGTTTAATTGAAAGCTTACAATGACATTTAAAGTTCACATTAAAGAAGAAACTATAATCAGTTCAACCTGACTATCTAGGTTTAGATGAACTTAAAAACGTAGACATTGATACCACAACACTAGGCAAAGACAACCCTTGACATGTCACAAGTTTTGTAAGACTCGGATGCCAATTCGACCTTCCAAATGTTTACGCCCTCTACCTAATGATGCTCCCACCGCCTTAGGGGAGGCCATAAGATAGCTCATTCCACTTGCTCACAAGAGCGTAGTTAGCCAAAAACTTGGTAACATTCAAGCATATCATTGGAATTACTGAACCACTGTTCATTACAATAATATAACAATCATCACATTCCAATGTAATACAAACATAGCAAAATAATTTGTCCAAAAGAGGGTTCTAACAATTAGGCCCATGTTTCTATAGAAAGAAGAAAGTTTGGAACCAGAGCTGCAACAAACTATGGAGCGGATAATTGTGTATGAGCCAGAGAATTTGGCAGATGAAGATGCAGGCACTAGAAGCAGCACTTTTGCAACTCTTGTAGGAGCAGAATCAGGACAGCAGTGGGCAATGGAGAAACAGATTGCTGAGCTTGAATATGGGCACACATCTGTGAAGGATGTTTTAGTTGATTCTTGTCCCATTAAAAACCTTCAACTTGAGAATTTGGTGCTGCTACAAATCTTTCAGAAATTTTCATTTTAGAAATGGAAGGTAAGCACTTCGATTGCCAAATGGATTACTATTAAAAAAAGAAGATTAGTGAAGCATTGTTGTACCAGTTCGACACCATGTCATTACAAAGTAAGGATTCATGGTAGGAACACACTACAAAAAAAAGATACAATAGAGCCTCAATATCACCTTTGAAAAAGAGGGAAGTGCTAGTCAAAAGAGATCCAGATCTCAGAACAGCTGGGTACAGTATCTCAATCAAGCTACAAAAAGGTCAAACTGCAATTCATGGATCAGCAGTTGCAATAGCAATGAACTCCTCAACAACTAGGTATGTTTCAACAACATGCATGGAAAACATAGGGGTTTGCCAGAGTGATCAGTTTTGTCTTATAAACTTGGCTGTTTGTGCGTTTTCTTCATCCATTTAATTGGTCAATGAATCCATGTGCATGCCTTTAGAAGCCCGGGGTAGAAGAAATGTGTATGGAAGTTGCTTGGAAACATATTAAATTATATAGTGTCTTATGACTTGATGGTTTGGAATGGCTCTATTCTCAGGTCCATTTATTGAGGATACTTAAGCACGAGACTACTATTAAATTTTTATAGGTCTATGTTTTGTTAATGCTTTGACAAGGTTGCTTGCTAGCAAGCTTTTGTGTAATGTCCCCTCCTTAGTTAGAACAATGATAGATGGGATTGGCCTATCATTTGGTTCCCGTAGGCCAGCAGATTGTGTAGGGGACCCTTTAGGGGCTTGTGACGACATATCAGGGCTTAGAGAGCTAGTTTGACCAGTCTCCTAGATTTAGGAGGAATCCCTATTTTTTAGGGATGAATTGGGAGTTAGTAGGGACACACCAAAAGACCTCCGAGACCATCCTGGACACTTCCGACACAGTTCCTATTTTTTACGAGGGTTCCTAAATTTTAGGGAGGAACTGCCAGTTAGCTCGTCGTGTTAACCAGTTCTTTGAAGCAAATTCTGTAGCCTCACTTGCAGTTAACCAGTTCTTAGAAGCAAATTCTGTAGCCTGACTTGCAGAAACAGGGAATTTGAAAAGAGTTATTTAATCAGAAGCTGCAAGTGTGCTCAAATTCTCTAGATAGATTTCAGCCACATAGTACATTAGATGGCGAGGACCATTATTAGTTATTGGAGGATTGCAGAGAAGATGAAGACATTTCTTACAATTTCACGGAAGATGGTGCAAGGATAAACAAAGATTTTATAATGCAGGGGAAAAAAGATGAAAATGTGAACTGTGGACACAGGTCATTCTCGCAATAATCATTTCCTTGTTGACATAGATGCTGACACAGAAATGAAAGTTACAAGGGAAATGGTAACAGAGTAGGATCTGTCAGATCAAGACGTGATCAATGTTGCAGCCATTATGATGATACTAACTCTTGTGCCAGAATAGCAACCCAAAAAAGATTTTGACAAAGATATATCCATTGGTTCTCACCTAGGATGCCAGTTCGGGTTCGAGTTTGAAGAACCGGTTCACCGGTATGGCAAAATTTTGAAAAAGGGGTTTTTGGGTTCGGGTTCGTTAGTACAAAAATATGTAATTTTTATATATATATATATATATATATATATATATATACATATTTTGATATTTATTCAGCCTAGAAGCATGAGTTAAGATTAGAATGTCACATAGTATCATAAAAAGTAAACATTTAACCAATAAAAACACTTGTAAATTTGTAATCATAGCATCACGAATCATGAATCCATGATCATACCATCATATACTTCAAGTTCAAGTTCAACATCAAAGATTCAAAACATTAAAATTAAATCAGAACATCAGTTCAAGTATCATTGTTTGAAGTTCAACTAATGGATTAATAATTTATTGATATTCTTCTTCTTCATCATCATCATCTTCTATATGGAGCCTAATAAGACTCGAAGGTTAATTTTTCCCCTTTTATTGGCGCAGTTTCCACCCCAAATTATTAAATGGGGGTTTAAGCCCCTTGTGCAAATTTGTGGCAAATTCATTTTTTTGTTTGAAGTTCGCCTGGGTTCGACCGTCCGCAACTCGGGTTCAAACTTGGTCCTAAAAATTTGGACCCTGCCTAGAACTGCCCGGACCCACAGGCGGACCGGACCCGGACCCCGAACTGGTTCGAATTTATCCGGGTCCGGGGGGGTCCAGGGCCAAACCCGGTATCCTAGGTTCTCACAATTTTTCAATTAATGATTTTGTTTTTGATATACCAAGTGGTGCTGGTGGTCCTGATGGGAAATTTGTGCTTAATTGCTTCCTTTCAGGTTGCAGGTATTAGTCTAATTTCCCAAGGTCTTTAGTTGGAGATACTTTTGTGAAGATTACATTACTAAATACACATTCTAAAACAGAATGGCTAATGTACAGGATCACATTGGTTCAAGTAGCGATCAACAAAATTTTGCTCAAAGTAGCATTTCTTAGTCAAGCTAATAGTCATGAAGTTAATGTAGCCAGTTTACATAAAAGAACCAAGTCTCCGGATTTAGGAAAAATCAAATTCCATGGAACTGCTGGAGTGATGAATAAGGAAAAATCTGTCTGTCTCACCAATGTTGTAAATAGTTTATTAATGACAGTAATGAAGATGCAATCTAGTGATATGAAAAGTATAAGCAACTCCCAGGAGCTACGTGAAGGTACAAATCAAGAAATCCAACATAGGAAGGGCTTTATAAATTAGTAGTGATTTAGACAAGACCGGGTTTGCTGTTAAGGATCCTGATAAAGTTGTTTTTACAGATTCTGGTAAAACTTTACAATGGGGTACAAATATTTTGGCAAATCTTGAGGTGGGAGATGAGAGTTTTATTGCATAAAACATTAAAAGGCTAGACATTAACCAAGGAAGAACTAGCAGGATTGAGACAAAAACATGAATGGACACTACATGACTTTCTATATCATTTATCTTAAAAGTGCGACTGCATGCCTTTTTTTAAAGAATAATTTGCTTTTATCTTCTAATGACTTCTACCATGTTCCTATCAGTATCAGTGCATTCAAAGATAATCCATCTGAAGATGTAAATTGTATCAGTTGAAGGGAGGATCTTGATGAAGCCATACGACAAAAAAAAAGTTACTCGAAGAGTCAGAAATCCTGACGTTAGTTATCGGGGAGGAAATGAGATGTGAAGCTGCAGGCAAAGATACCAACATTCAGTCTGCAACGATATTCAACTTTGGGCTTTAGTGCACAGTATGCTCAAATTCTCTTGATGAGATAGATTCAAAGGAATTTCCTACTTCAGAAGGTACGGCTCCCAAGGAACCTTCATCAACAGTGGACTCCATACCAAAAATGGAAACCTTCTGCTGTGAAACTGATAAATTGAAATTGAATATATTTTTTAAGCAATATTAAACATATAGAAAAGTCAAAATGCTAAATAATGTTCCAGATGTCTATGGTTCTCCTCATTTTCATAAGGCTGCAACATACGAGTTATTTAAAATTTACAAGAGTATATCACCCTTCAGGGATAACTCAAACACATTTAAGGGATATGTTAGAGATTTTCAAACATCCAACATTGCATTGCTTGTGGGCAAGCAATTTCAGGAAGGATGAATTCGTTATGGCATCTTCATAATGTGCAGCACTGAGAGTATGTCCTATCAGTAGTAGCATAAGACTGGATAATAGGAAGGATCACATAATAGGATAAGGAAACTGTAGTTCTTCATGTCTTTCATTTGGATTGAGATAATTGATTCTGTAAGTGGAATAAGTGGTTGTGTCTTTAAGTAGGAAGAGGTCGCTTCAGTTCTTGACCACTTAGCACTTACAATTAATGGAGATAGTTGCCAGTAATTTGAAGGAGTGTGTTGTTCAGTTAGCTGCCTATGGTTGTGGGAATCAGTGATCGGTTAGCGCCATTGTTTCTGGGACTAATTTCCTATGATTGGGATTCACTAGTAGCTGGATTTTATTAAATGGTGACCACTGCATGTATGTCTATCTTTAGACTTCATTAGAATAGCCATGGCAAGGATTTGTATTTGCTATGGTGGTAACAATATCATAGTCAGGAGTATAATGCAATTAGAAATGAGACTCCAATCCAACAATAGACTCCTAACTAGAAGAATGGTAACTGTTGTCAGAGGCCTAAAAATGTTAATTGTCAAGCTTGATTAATGTTGTTGTGTGGCAACTGATCATGCTGCCGGGTTTAAATTTTGGTGACTTTGTCAGCCATGTTTCCCCTGTAAGTCAATTAACAGGGGAGTGCAAGTGGTGCAGGGCCCCTCTTATAGGGCACTGGGGTGATACCCACAATGAGTGTTTTTCTCTGTAATGTTTACATGAAATGAACTTATGTATATATGCTAAGAAACTCTATAGCATAGCTTAATTACCTAGCTGGTTACTTGTCTTTATTTATTTCTATTTATCCTTTAGAACCATTCCAGCTGTCTATCTGCTTTTAAATTATCTACCCTTCACTTTGGTCAACTACTTTGTGATTCATTACAATCTACTCTTTACGGCTGTTCCAGTTGTCACCTACTTTATATATGGCTACCTATACAGATGTCTTAACTTTTTGCTTCATTTTTATACGTCCACTTGCATTTGGACTATTGTTAACTTTGGAAATACATTATATGCCATCACTAGAGAGCATAGAGAAAAGTGATGATCTAATGAAGTATATTTTTATAGAATAAAGTTACTATGTTTTAAGTGAAGGGGTAAAATGTTAAAGGCAATCTTCCTCAAGCAAAAGGATAAAAGTAGTAAAGAAAGAAGTAACTTGAAATACTACTTCAAGCCCCAAGGTAGAGGGGATTTGTTTTGGAGTCAACAGGTAGCCTCTAATGGAATTAACTTTTGAAAAGTTTGATGACTGTACTTCACTTGGAGACACCCTGATATGAACTCAAATCTGACATCGAGCATTGAAAATCCCGAGATCTGAAAAGTGAATAAGTGACCCTCTAAGATCTCATGGTTTCAGAGACGCATCAGAAAATAGTCACAACTGAGATTTGGAGATCCCAACATTGGGATAGTAAGATTCAAAACTCAAGGTTTCTAGTGGCATATATAAGATTTTCTTTCATAACAGTTGTAGTACACCAGATGTGCCAAATATGATATTGGCTACTGCAAGTCTTTAGATCTGACTATTATGTAACCGAGATTTGAAATTGTGTAGCTAAGACATTGAAGCTGAAAAGATTAAAACTAATTCTGAAGACTAAACTTGGTAAACTAAATTCTGGCTTTCAGAATTCCATTTCTAAATTTCTGATAGGGATCATCTATAAGGCTCAAAAATCCTTGGAAGCCCTACAAGTGGAAAATTGAAAAAATTCAAATTTCTTTGTATGCTGAAAACTCCACAGCTAAAAAATTTTTAGAATGTTTTTGAATCACTATATTTTTGTTAATGTATAAATGATAGGTGGAAAACTCGGCAGCCCAAAAAATTGGACTCGCACTCGGATTGGGCAAAAACTTGGGAAAGGATTTGACAAAAGAACAAAACCGCAGTTTTACAAAAAAAACAAAAATAAATTAATGCATTTAGAGAGCGTAAGAGCCATAATTGAAATATTACACGTCATATGATCTCTAAACATTCAATATTTAAAATTTCATCATTCATACTCATAGTTACAAACTTTAAATGTATTTGAAATTTCGTCTTTCATACTCATAGTTACAAACTTTAAAATGTATAACAGCAGCATAAGTTTATAAATGTTTACAAAATCACATATAGTGGTATGTCCAAATGTGAAAAACAGAAAACTAAAGACTACATCTTCCTCTTTCCTCACCTAATATAACTTAATTTTTCAGGCCTTGAACGAGTAGGTGCCGAGGTATCTAAATGATGAGTTGAATCTTCTTTTTCAAGATCAAAGTCCTCGTCTTCATCCTCCGCCATTTTATCAGATTCATCCAATGTTGTTGCTTCTGCTTCTTTTGCTGCTCCTCTCTCTAATTTGCAAGATCTTCAATAAGGAGGACATCATCACCATCATTTTGTTCATTGATGGTCCAATCACGATATGGATCAATTCCGTCCAAGTCAATGGCCTCATGTGAAACACCCTCCACCTTTCTAGTGCAAAGGCGAAGGTTGTACCAAACGAAGACAAGATCATTGATTCGCTTCTTGGTCAACCTATTTCTCTTCTTTTTGTGAATGTTCTCAAATAAACTCCAATTCCATTCACACCCAGAAGCACTACATGGCTGGACAAAATGTGGATGGCTATCTTTTGAAGATTAGGTATGCCGACACCATAATTCTCCCACCATAAATCTACAAAAAAAATTAGAAATATTAGAATCGAGTAAAAAATATAACAATCAAGTTTTTTAATTTTTTCTTGTAGTATTGAACTAAATTTTTCAGTTGGTTGTTTTCCTCTCTTGTCAATTGCTTGTTGTGAAGAGAAGAGTCTCCCCTCTGCACCCTTGTAGATCTTGAACAATGAACATTTCCAAATTCATAAATAGGATAGTCACACTCAACAACAAACATTTCCAAATGCGTAAATAAGATATAGCAAATGTTAAATCATACCTCTAACTCATCAAGAACCTTGTCTCTCAACTCCTAACCAGGTGCCATCTTATCAATGCATGCAACAACACCTTCCATGAGTTCTAATCAGCCCTAAATGAATGAGAGAAGTAGAATGTTAGGTTCAAGAAGTAGGCCAAGGCATGTATCGGTTGGTGGAGTTGGTTTGTCCACCTACAATCAATGTTGGCCCTGGAACATTGTGTGGAACAAAGTAACTTGGGTGTGATGTAAGAGGAGTCTCACTAGCCTCAACCTCATTCTTAGCAATAGATGAATGTAGTTGATGGAAGCTTGGACTTCCACGAGTGCGACCTTTTAAAATAATATAGTGTTTCTTTAATGGTCATCTTAGTCGTCTTAGGTAGTTTATATTTTCGTCTTTAGTTCATGATTGCTTCTTTTAGAAGCATTGTCTTTGTAAATCTATATAAGGAGCTTTCGTCTCCTCTGTTTTATAAAGCTTTGATTTACCGTGATATGGTATCAGAGCGAATCGATGAGCTTTTTAAAAAAAATGGTGAAATTTTTAAAAGAAAAATTTGCAGCCCTTTTTTTCTTGGAATTTATTCCAAAATTTTTTTACGACTTTTGAAATTTGAGGGTTCTATTGCATATAAAAATTGTGTTTGTTTGCTCTGGTTTTGGGAGCTTTCCAAATCTGGGAGCTTCACATTTTTGTTTTCTCCTTGGACTTGAACGCGACAACATTTTTGGCCGCATTTTTCACTTCCTGCGACCTTTGCTTCGAGGGTTTGTTGGTGTTTACTCTCTTGCCAAGGAGCAACCTTTGTTTTTTCCCATTTTTGGGTGCCATTTTCATGACTTTTTTGATTTTCGAAGGCAGTTTGTGGAGCATGCAACCCGCGTGTTCTCTGTTTTTGCTACCTGCAATTTCTTTAATGTTTCGTGTTTTTTTTGGTGACGGTTCTCTGCGTTTTCTCCTGCATTCTTGGCAACTCATTTCTTTGAGTTTTGTAGCTCGTGCATTCGTAGTTTTCCTGCAACTCGCAACTCATGGGTTTTTTAATCTGCACCCCGTGTTTTAATGGCTACGGTTTGCACAATAAGAGTTTTGGTTCCATTTTGTAGCCCATGCGACCCCTGCAAGGATTTCTCAAATTTTGGATTTTTCGTGAAATTTTGGAGGGTGTCGAGATTGATTATGGCGGGCTCTGATTTGCATGCTTTTGGAGACAAATCGTGGTTTTTTGTGTTTTACATTCTCGATTAGGGTTTTATATTTTTTTCCCTTAAAAAGTTATTTGGTTGGGTTTATAATTTTTAAATTTTGTCCCTTAAAAAATTACTTTGGGGTTTTGTATAATTTTATCCCTTCAAAATTCTGGGAGGGTTTTAATAAATTTTTCCCCTTAAAAAACATTTCGTTGGGTTTTTCATAATTTATTCCTTTCTAAAATTTTGGGAGGGTTTATAATTTGTCGATAAAAAAATTATATTTGGGCTATAATAATTTCTCCTTAAAAAATTCTGATAGGTTATACCGCTTTTCCTCAAAAAAATGAAGTTTTGTATTATGATCTGTGTCTCGGATTTTGTGTTTACTCTTTTTGATTTTATCCTCAAAAATCATTTCTGAGTTTTTTTATTTTTTCCAAAAAAAATCATTGGAGGGTTTTGTCAAAATGGCTTCTTGCAATTTGTTTTGAGTCGTGCTCATCTGCAAAAGTTCTTACGAATCGTGGTATCTTGCAGTCTGTTTTGGGGCATAGTGCGCATCTGCAAAAGGGTTTGGCGATTTTCCTCAAAATTGTGATTTCAGTTTCATATTGTTGTCTTTGGCTACAAAGAGTGATACCAACTTTTCCCAACATTAGGTTGAATGGATTTTGGTTATCTTGGTCATTTGCAGAAGTTTTGTAGAATCAAGGCGGGCATGCTCATTTTGCACAGCGTTCCGACGAGAAGGGGGCAGCCTTCTCTATGCATCCGTTACCAGAAGGGGGCAGCCTTCTCTATGCATCCGTTACCAGAAGGGGCACCTTTCTATGCATTTGTGACCAAAAGACTTGCAAATTTGATGCAAGAGCATCTTGGGATCTTGGCAATCTTGCATCAACCAAAAATATTTTGTTTCCAGTTTCCATTTCATCTGATGCTGAGTTTCTTTCAGTGTTCGTTCAGTTTGGATCAGTTGCTGTTGCGCACCTCATGGAGTGTTCGTGGCATCTTGTTTTACCTTCACCGAGGTTCGTAGCTTGATTGGTTTCTTCTTGTTCGAGTTATCTTGGATTTCTAGCTGGACATCACTGTTCTTCATGTTTCACGACCAGTTTGTGTTTTCCGATCACGCGAAGGATTTCCCGATCGGCGAAGCTTCGTGGTGCATATCTCAATGTTCTTACGTGCATGGCCGACCTACTTATGGGTTCGCCGTCATATTTATCTATCTGGTGAGATATTCTTATGATTTTAGGTCCCGACCTATATTGTAATACTTTTTCCTGTTCTTGGAGAATGTAATCTTTCCCAGGCTGACTTGATGCTTGCGAAGGCTTTATGAACTGATGTAATTGATCCATTGGGAGCATGGAGAAGTAGTATAGCTTCGGTAGCTAGATCTTACAGTGTGAGCTTGTGATAGATAGTATAAAAAGATAACCTCTAAAAGGTTCTAGAAGAGGCCTGTATGCCTGGAATGTAAGACTGCATATTGCAGATCCTTTGTATATGATTTTTGGATGATAATAAGAAATAAGATCTTGCATATCTCTCCATAATTCGTGTTGTTTCCGTTGTGTGACTTTTGCTGCAAAAGAGTCCTCCTGTCCTTGGCTACACCAAGTGGCTGCACGAAGCTGAGAGGACATGCATCATTATGGTGGGAACATTTGCAGACTGATAGACAAAGAAGAGGTAAAGACAAAATCAAATCATGGGATAGGATGGTGAACAAATTGAAGGCTAAGTTCTTACCTGTTGATTATCAAGTGAGTTTGTTCAGGAAGTTGCAAAATCTAAAGCAAAAGGACCTTACTGTGAAAGGGTATACCGAAGAATTCTGAAGATTGGATATTAGATCTGGACATAGTGATGATGATGTTGAGAGGATTGCAAGGTCCCTGAATGGTTTGAGAACATCAATTCAAGATGAGATTAGTATGGTCAAATTGCAAAGTGTAGAGGAAGCTTACCAATATGCCCTAAAAGCTGAGGAGAAATTGACCAAGAGACATGACCAAAGACAAACAGGAAGAGGTGGCAGATCTCAGAGTGGTAAATCTTTTGGAGGTAGATCTTATTCAGACTGAACAAAGGCAAGACAAAAGACAAGGAAGAGAACTCATATCGAAGGGATGACCGAAATTTCCAGAGAGTAGGTGGTTCAGGTAGCTACAAGAGAGATGACAAGATAATGTTTAGAGGGACATGTTTCAAGTGTGGTGGTGAAGGACATCGAGCTTTTGAATGTACTCAAGGAAGTTCCAGCAAGAAGATTGAGAACAGTGGCTGAAATGCTTGTGGAAGAAGAATCTACTGAATCTTTGAACTGACCTGAGGATGGAGAAGCCCCAATGATAAGGATAGCCCTATGTCATGAAGAGACAAATCAAGAATCTTTGCCAAGGAGAAGTTTGTTCAAGACACGATGCAAACTGGAAGGAAAGTGTTGCAAGGTGATCATTGACAATGGTAGTTCTGATAACTTAGCTTCCGAGGAGCTGGTGAGTTAGTTGCAGTTGCAGAGATTGAAACATTTGAAACCCTATCAGATAGCATGGATTAAGGATGATCATAAGGTACTTGTAAGTGAACAATGCCTAGTAAAATTGAAGAATCTTATTGTGATGAAGTTCTTTGTGATATTATGCCTATGGATGTTTGTCATATCTTGTTGTGTAGACCATGGCAATATGATATACAAGCTTTACATTATGGGAGAAAGAATAGGTATACTATTGTGGCTAATGGGATGAACCAAGTATTGTTGCCTTTGGTGGAGATTCCTAAGAATGAGAATTGCACTAATGTCAGAATTTGTTTGGTTGAAGGAAGGAAATTCTTAGATGGTTTGAAAAGTGATAATATGTGTTATGCTTTGATTCCTAAGAAGTCTGATTCAGAAATGGTAGAAGAACATCCTGAGGAGATAAGGGAATTGCTGACTAAGTATGAGGACATAGTTTCAAATAATGTACCTGATGGATTACCGCTTGTAAAAGGAGTATTAGTCATTGCATGAATGTAATTCCTGGAGCTACTTTTCCTAATAAAGCAACACATAGGATGGCACCTGCAGAGAATGAAGAATTGAATAAGCAAGTACAAGAGTTATTGAGGAAAGGTTTGATCAGAAAAAGTTTGAGTTATTGTGCAGCACTAGCAGTGCTAGCACCTAAGAAGAATGGAGAATGGAGAATCTGCACTGATTCAAGAGCTATTAACAAGATTACACTGAAGTATAGGTTTCCTTTACCTAGGATGGATGATATAATGGATTGCTTGAGTGGAGCAGAGTATTTCACAAAGATTGATCTAAAGAGTGGTTATCATAAGATCAGAATCAGAGAAGGTGACGAGTGGAAGACAACATTCAAAACAAATGAAGGATTGTATGAATGGTTGGTAATGCCTTTTGGGTTGACTAATGCACTGAGTACTTTCATGAGGCTGATGAATGAGGCATTGAAGAAATTTTTGGGTAAGTTTGTGATTGTTTACCCTGATGACATTCTGATTTTCAATAAGAGTAAAGAGGATCATTTGCTGCATCTTAGACAAGTGTTGCAGAGATTGAGGGGAGAAAAGTTGTTGGTTAACATTAAGAAGTGTTCTTTCATGAGAGAAGAGGTAGTGTATTTGGGTTTTGTGATCTTGGTAGAAGGGTTGAAGATGGATCTTGAGACGGTTAAAGCAGTTGTTGAGTGGCCTACAGTTGAAAGTGTTGGAGAGGTGAGATCATTTCATGGATTGGCTAGTTTTTACCGGAAGTTTATTATGAATTTCAGTTCGGTTTGTAATCCTATGATTGAGACAATGAGAGGAGATAGGAAAGAATTTAAGTGGACACATGGAGCACAAAGAAGTTTTGAGTTGTTGAAACAAAAGGTGACTGAAGTTTTGTTAGCTTTACTAGATTTCAGTAAGGTATTTCAAGTGGACTGTGATGCAAGTGGGAATGCATTTGGAGCAGTACTAACTCAAGAAGGTAGACTGATTGCTTACTTCAGTGAAAAGTTGAATGATGCCAAGAGAAAGTATTCAGTTTATGATCAGGAATTCTATGCCATAGTTCAAGCTTTGAAGAAGTGGAGACATTACTTGTTGCATAAGGTGTTTGTATTCTATATAGATCATCAAGCATTGCAATATTTGAATAGTCAAAGTAAGTTGAATCAGAGACATATGAGATGGGTTGAATTCTTGCAGAGTTATACATTTGTGTTGAAGCACAAGAGTGGGAAGTCGAATAAGGTTGCTGATGCTTTGAGTAGAAGGAGAAATTTGTTGACAGGGATGAGAGTTGAAGTATTAGGATTTGATGAGTTGAAGACTTTTTATGAGGATGACCCCGATTTTGCCAAACTGTGGAAAGCTTGCAAAGAACCTGTTGTAGCAGACCGAAGTAAATGGTTGGATTATTTCATTTAGGAAGGTATGTTGTTTAGAGGAATTCAGGTGTGTACCTAGAAGTTCAATGAGAGATAATTTGATCAAGGAGAAGCATTCTGGAGGATTAGCTAGACACTTTGGTATTGATAAGACAGTGGCTTTGGTGAATGAGAATTATTTTTGGCCCCACATCCATAAGGATGTAAGGAAATTTGTTCAAAATTGTACGATTTGTCAAGTTGCTAAGGGAAGTAGTTAGAATACTGGATTGTATACACCATTGACAGTGCCAACTAGACCTTGGGAAGATATTAATATGGATTTTGTGCTTGGATTACTGAAGACCTCAAGAGGAAATGATTCTATATTTGTGGTAGTAGACATATTTTCAAAGATGACTCATTTCATACCATGTAAGGAGACAACAGATGTTGTGCATGTAACATATTTGTTTTTCAGAGAAGATGTAAGATTGCATGGATTGCCTAAGACTCAAGAGTATAGTTTCAGACAGAGATAGTAAGTTTGTTGGTTATTTTTGGAGGACACTTTGGAAGAAGATGAGTACTGAATTGAAGTTTAGTTCTACATTTCATCCACAGACTGATGGACAAACATAGGTAGTGAACAAAAGTTTGGGTAATTTACTGAGATGTTTGGCTGGAGAAAAGATAGGTAATTGAGATTTAGTTCTTGCACAAGCAAAGGTTGCATATAATAATTCAATGAATAGGATTACGTGGAAGACACCATTTGAGATAATTACTGGCATGAATCCTAAGGGAGTATCAGAATTGAGGGATATCAAGCATGAAGTCAAGAGGAGTGCAGAAGTAGAAAAATTTGCAAAACACATGAATAAATTACACAATCAAGTCAAACAACATTTGGAAGATATGAACCAGAAGTATAAGGAGAGAGCTGATATGAAAAGGAGACAAGGAATTTAAGTAGGATATGAGGTAATGGTTTATTTAAAGAAACAAAGATTTCCAGTTGTAACATATGACAAGTTGAAGATGAGGAAGTTTGACCCGTGTAAAGTCTTGAGGAAATTTGCTTCAGGAAATGCATATGAAGTGGAGTTACCAGAGGATATGGATATATCACCTATATTCAATATTGCAAATCTTTATGAGTATCATGAATCAGATTGTTTTGAAAAGGATGAATCGGTTGTTGATTAGAAGTATCCTAAGAAGCAGAACGAGGAAATAGAGAAGATTTTGGATTGTAGAAATAGCACAAGTACCAGAGGCAAGCACTATAGAGAATATCTTGTACAGTGGAGAGATAGACCAGTTGAGGATTGTTCATGGATTTCTCGGACTGAGGTTAACCATTTTGGTTTTCCTTTAGCCCTAGCAAAGTGAGACTCACTTTTCAAATAACCCCAGGTGTCTGATGCAGGAGCATCTTGGATCTTGGCAATCTTGCATCAACAAAAATATTTTGTTTCCAGTCTCCAATTTGTCTGATGCTGAGTTTCTTTCAGCGTTCGTTTAGTTTGGATCAGTTGCTGTTGCGCACCTCATGGAGTATTCGTGGCATCCTGTTTTACCTTCACCTAGGTTCGCAGCTTGATTGGTTTCTCCGTGTTCGAGTTATCTTGGATTTCTGGCAGAACATCACTGTTCTTCATGTTTTACAGCCAATTTGTGTTTTCCGATCACGCGAAGGATTTCCCGATCAGTGAAGCTTCGTGGCGCATATCTCAATGATCTTACATGCATGGCCGACCTACTTATGGGTTTGCTTATCATGTTTTTCTATCTGGTGAGATATTCTTATGATTTTAGGTCTTGATCTATATTGTAATATGTTTTCCTTTTCTTGGAGAATGTAATCTTTCCCAGGCCGACCTGATGCTTGCGAAGGCTTTATAAACTGATGTAATTGTTCCATTGGGAGCATGGAGAAGTAGTATAGCTTTGGTAGCTAGATCTTACAGCGTGAGCTTGTGATAGATAGTATAAAAAGATAACCTCTAAAAGGTTCTAGAAGAGGCTTGTATGCTTGGAATGTAAGATTGCATGTTGCAGATCCTTTGTATATGATTTTTGGATGATAATAAGAAAGAACTTGCATATCTCTCCCTAATTCGTGCTGTTTCCGTTGTGTGACTCTTGTTGCAAGGATTAGATTGATTTCTTCGAGGTTCCTCTTGTCCTTGGCTGCACCAAAATGGTCTTCTGTAGGGAAGTTGGAACGATGACCATTAAGGGAGGGTATTAAAATAATGTAATATGTCTTTAATGGTCATCTTAGTCGTCTTAGGTAATTTCTATTTTCATCTTTAGTTCACAATTGTTTCTTTAGAAACATCGTCCTTGTAAATTTGTATAAGGAGCTTTTGTCTCCTTTGTTTTATGTAACTTTGATTTACCGTAAGAAGACCAAGGGGAGTCGAAGTGGACACATTTGGATTTATTGCAGCTGCTATGGCCTTTTTTGTTTTTTCCCTTTCTTGTTTTTGCATTTCATGCTCAGCAAGAAGGGCCTTCATCTCTCTAATAATCTTCTGAGTTGTTTTAAGGCAACACTCCACATTTTGTTTAGGTATTTTTGTAAGGTGGAATTTTAATCTATTGACTCCACTATCATCCATTTGCCACTTTCGGTGCAAGTGACCTCTCCCTTTTTATTTCCCCATATACCATACTACCATGCTGCGTCTTTTTTTTCTATTTCCCTTTGGCTTTGGGGCTGCCCTTGGAGTTGAACTTGACATTGCTGTTTTAACATGAAAAAATAAAAAAATCAGTAGGGTTTTGTGGAAATTCAACAAAAAAATGATAATGAATTGTTTGAAAATAATAGTATTAAAAAACAAGAAAAATACAAGGAAATAAGGGAAATGGAATTTTTTTGGTAGCATATCCCCTTGCTTTTTAAGATTTTTATGATTTACAATCAATGAAAATTAAAAAAAAAAGAGAAGAAAAATCCTTTACCTAGATCTCTTATACCGCTTTGATGTTGTTTCCTCACCTTCTTAAAAGTTAAAACCCTATAGACCTGTTTTGAGCAATGACAAATAACAAATGTGAGGAAAAGTGCAAAAAAACATGTTTTAACACTGGCTGTCCCGATATCAGACTTGGGCCAAGTCTGTGCAAAAACTTAAGAGTCAATGTTATGACTTGCCTGGCCTGGACTTGCAAATCCGTGGCGAGTCAGCTCAGCTCGCTCACAGTCTCGCGAGTCCTTTCGAGTTTGAGGCGAGTCCAAAGAGTTTTTGAACTATGGTATAAATATTTGGGAAAAAAATCTAGTCTCTTCAAACAGCACCGAAAAGAAACCAAAGATATTTGGCTGCTGTTAGAATTAATTTCAGTGTGACATTCTATACAGAAACTTTCATAAGAAGGATTGGTACGTGACTCAGAGCACAAAGTCATTCACGAAAACATAACTTATCTTTCCTTTCACACTCTTTTCTTATTTAATATATACTTCTTTCAATTGTTGCTTTATTTGATTATCTCTTTACCCCCGGTTTTCTGTTCTAAGAATACCATATGATTACAAGTCAGGTAATGCCCAGGTCCCATGATTACCCTTCTGATTTGAAATGAGTCTTTCTCATATTGTGACATTAATGTTTATAAAAACTGTAGTTGATAAAAATACAAAAGTTGAAATCCTATTTCAAGAAAAATAGAAATGGTATTGGTTGCTTTGTCTCTTTTGTTGAGAGGATTTTGGAAGGTTAATTTTCGTATAATCATTTTAGTATTTCGTTCAGAGTTGGGTTCTAGAAAAATAATGTTGTCAATTTTTTCCTTTTAAAGGTTAAAGACCTGGATGGTGAGCTTGAAAATTACAGGCATAAAAGCACAGAGACTCTGAACCAAGCAGTCTTGCTGGAGCGAGAACGAGTTACCCAACTGCAATGGGACTTGGAGGAGCTTCGTGCAAAAGTCTTGGAGACAGAAGAAAAGTACAGACTGGAGCAGGTATAGGACTTATTTGGAACCTTTTTTTCAACTTTAAGTGCTAGTTTGAGGTTTAGTTGGTTCCATCAAACAGCTGTTACTGGTTGTATTTTTGAGTTCCAATGACTTATTTTGATCACTAGTGGACATTGGTAACAATTGATTTCTCTTTAATTCTATTATAAAATTGGGATAGGTGTTGAAATCAAAATAATATTTCTGTTTATCACATGCTCGGATTTTCAAATGTCACATAGGCGTTGTGTATCTTTCATGGTTATAACATTTGATTGGAATAATTCACATTAGGGACTCTAGGTTCTTTGTCATAAATATTGATTGCCATGGTAATTCACATTAGGGACTCGAGGTTCTTTGTCATAAGTATTGATTGCCATGGCTTGTTAATTTTATTCAAAAATAATAATCTTGCAGGTTGCCAGGACTCAAGCTGAGGCAAGAATGCAAGAAGCAGAGTCAGATAGAGAAAGATTACAATATGAGGTCGGTAAAATGAGTGAAAGGTTTCAGAATCTTCAGAAAGATCGTGACAGTACAGAAGCCAAAACAAAAGCAGAAATTAAATTTTTAGTAAAAGAATTGAAGTTGTTACGGAAGTCTCAGCCAGAACTCAAACGTGAATTACAGAATGCAATAAATGCAAAATCAGAATTAGAGGTATTATTGCAAGCCATCTATGTATGCCTATTTCTTAATTTGAGTGAAAGTATCTGTGGTCTTTCCCCCAAAGCAGTAGGATTTTATCTTAAGGTTTGACAAAGTGCTTTGTACTTGTAGAGTAGGCAAAATGGGGATTGGGTGAAATGAGAAAAGAACCAAGAGTCAGGCCATGATGAATGGCAAGCTAGGTGTTTTTAGCAATTCTTTCCACCTATTTTTGGGTTTAAATTTAGGACCTGTCTCTCCTATTTAGGTGTCACAAACATATAGACTGTGTATCCATAATTAGATATCTTGAACATCCAGGATGCACGTTTGCAATTCAAGAATTCATGAATAAGGTCATTGTGTTAGCAGGCTACAAGAAGTAGAATGACAGGACAAAAAATTTCTTCTTGTAACAGTTTTAATTAATTCGGCATTTCTATTTCGTTTGTCTTTTAGGCTACATAAATTTGGTTTCCATTGCTTAGTTTCATTGTTGTTTGCAAATCGCAACACATCTGAAATGAGATTTTGCTTGCTACAAAAATTATTTTATGATGAAAATCTACATTGAATAGGGACTTTCTACTTTATTTTGCTGGGAGCTACATTTAGGAAGACAGTGCAAAGAAGATTGTTATTAGTATATTGTTCTTGAATATATTGTTATAATATTGGTCCATAATATGAATATATAATTTCCTAGAAATATGCATCACAGCCTGCCTTCCAAATTTCTTTAACATCTTTCAAATTTAAATAACACTTAGGCATTTATCTTGATGAAGGTGTACCCAAGTGACAAATTCTATCTGTACATGGACAAATGAACTTTGCATGGAAAGATAGCAATATAGTTGAAGCTTAAGTCCATTATTTCTTAAACGAATTTGAAGGGAATGAAAAATACCAACACGAAAGGTGCATTTGTTTAGGGAGTACTGCTTAAAGCATAGGTTACAAAAACAATGCATAGAATTTACCTGGAGAGCTAGGTAGCCATGTAAGAAGATATTAGTGAAAGCTGTTATTAATAGAATGATGATTGTCTTTCATGAAATATTTTCATTTTGTTATGGTTGCTTGGACAACTATCTGTTATGGTGTCGGATTGATCTCTGGAGTCAGTTTTTGGCTGGATAGAGAACAAAATCCCCCATCTGGGTTGCTGGTTTCGATGGTGAAATATCCACCCTAGCTGGTTGGTACTTTTGGTTGAAGATATTCAGTGATTTTGTGCTTGTTGGCGAATTTTTGCTTGAGAATGATGAAGATTTTCCCAGTTTTCTGATAAGGGATTTCTTGGTTTTGGTGTGGTATGTGTTTATTTGGAGTGTGGTTTGAGTTTGGAGAAGATTTGACATTTTCTAAATGCTAGTGCAAAATTTTTGAGTTTGGAGTGCTTTTTTGAGTAGTTGGGAATTGAAGTATTGCTCATATTTTAATAACCATGCTACATATTAGTCTAGGTGTTCCTCATAAATCGAGTATTCATTTGGTAGATTTTGTGAAAACTGAATAATCTGGTCAAATCGCCCTTCTTTGGGAGGGTTGTACAACTTGCGTTGGCACATGGGGTTTATAACAGGTCTGAAATCTGCGATTTAGTGGCTTATTGACATCAATCTTGGGTGCCTAATACTACTGGTAAAGGTTTTATCATTGCTGGAGTTGATTTGTAGGAGTTTGGAAACTTGGAGGACCTTCATACCAATCACCCTTGTCATTTGAATGCTTAGCAGTGGTGTTGAAACATTTATGAGCAATCCTTTCATGTATTTGAAGACTATCCCAGGTCTGATTATGTTTTAAATCTGATGCATAATGCAATGTAAGAGTTTGATGAAGTTTGAATGAAGACCTGTTATAGTCAGCACTTCATCTCTAGGATGCCGGTTCGGGTTTGAGTTTGAAGAACCGGTTCGCCGGTACAGCAAAATTTTGAAAAAGGGGTTTTTGGGTTCGGGTTCGTTTTTTCAAAAATATGTAATTTTTTATATATATATATATATATATACATATTTTGATATTTATGCAGCCTAGAAGCATGAGTTAAGATTA
>MU224875.1:3590327-3623387 GCA_018584345.1 Thuja plicata | reverse complement strand
AATAATTTATTGATATTCTTCTTCTTCTTCATCATCATCTTCTATATGGAGCCTAATAAGACTCGAAGGTTAATTTTTCCCCTTTTATTGGCGCAGTTTCCATCCCAAATTATTAAATGGGGGTTTGAGTGCAAAGCCCCCAAGACGGGGTCAAGGGGCAGCACCCCTTGCAGGGTCTAGGGTTCGAACCAGCTCAACCTGGGTTCAAATTTGACATTTAAAAATCGGACCCTGCCCAAAAAATTTGAACCCACAGGCAAACCAGACCCGAATTTTGAACTGGTTTGAATTTCCCAGGGTCCGGAGGGCTCAGGGGCCGAACCCGGTAACTTAGCTTTATCTTCTATGTCATGATGCAAAATACCATGTTTTATGCTTGTTTCTTACCTTGAATGAAATCTGAAAGTGAACATCAGCAAACTCTCTACATTGGAAACAAACTTGTAAACAAAAATACTTAAAAAAAAATCAAGGGTGGTTATTACAGATCATTGCTTTTACTCGTTGGGCCTTTTCTGTGCTTGACTGGGTCCATGCATTCCACAAGTTGTCGATGACCATAGAACTCAAGTCCTCTCGCACCTTCACAAGTCGTCTTAAGACAATGTGTGGCATGCAAATTGTGTTTCACCAACCTATAATGGTATTAAAAAATACACATTACATATCAACAATAAAAAAATAAAAATAAAAATTATAAAAATTATTCTGATGAAGGCCAGGTCCTGGTCTAGTCCTTTTGAATACGGGTTCAGATGCGGCTTGCTTTGGGTTCGGATAAGGTTCGGCTTGCCAAACTCGAGTAGTATTTGTGGCGAATTTATTAACCCATGGTAGGACTTGGGCCGAATTTGCCATTTTTTGTGACTTTTTGAAAATTTTTAAAACTTTTTTTCGTTTGTTTTGGTCAACTTGACCCTCTAACCCTAAAATAGACCACTAAAATGACTCAAAAGGTGAAATCTCTTTAATTTGTGCATTTGTGAATAAAAAACAAAATTTCTTACTTCCATTACTAAACTTACTTGTTTACTTGTCATTGCTCAATTATTGTTGAAGGGTGATTGCTGCATGCTCTAAGCTGGTTTATGAGCTATTCCTACATGATTGCAAGTGTTTAGAACTCCTCAACGACATTGAAGAGGAAGATTTCAACAAAAGAGGTAGGTTTTTGTATGTTTTCAATTTTTCTTTGCTTTTTTTTTCATAAAATGAAATGAACTCTCTAGTTTTATTGTATTTTTTATTTTGGCATGTGGCTTTGTATGTTGTTTATAGATTCATAGAATGACAAGTGCTTCTAGCTCTGGGAACTCCTGGTTCAAAACAGACCTAGGCTCTCACTATGGAAATATGTGGAAATGGTTTAGCAACTGCCAGGTGGAAGAGGCCATGTTTCGATTTGTAGCCATTGCAAAGAGCAACATAACAACTCTTATAGTTGTGTGAAAGCATATGTGCACTTTATCCCTCGAAAAGGCATCAAGTTTTACTGGCAAGCAGAGAGTTCTTGGGGAGCCTCAAAGGGAAACCCTTCTTGCAAACTCTATTGTAATGAAATATATTGAAGAGCAAAGACAAGCAGATGAAACAACTGGGAATGCAATTTGTCATCCTTTAGACAATTCTAAAAGTAAAAATGGATTGAGGGCCTCTATGGCATTAATTTCGAATCAAGAACTCATAGAGGGCCATCCATTCTTGCATATTCCACAAGAACTAGTGTCAAATAAGAGAGCGATAGGGCCCTTGGAAATGACATTTCACAATGAGGGTAGAGACATTGCCAAACAAGACATAGCTAGATGCCTCTATGCAAATGGATTGGCATTTAATGTTGTTCGCTCACCGTATAGGCAAAAAATGGTGAGATCAATTAGTGAGGCTCCAAAGTGATTAAAGGGCCTGAGTTATGAGGTGTGCACTACTTTATTGGACAAAGAGGTGAAACATGTAGACGATGCCTTGAAGCCCATCAAAGATTTATGGATTGAAACAAGTGTGTCCATAGTATTTGATGGATGGAAAGATGCATTAAATCACCCCTTTATCAATGTTTTTGCAGTGTCCATGAGAGGTGCAATATTTTTGAGAGCAATGGATTGTGAAAGACAAGTGAGGGACGATCCATTTATTGCAAACATTCTGTTCCAAGCCATTGAGCAAGTTGGTGCTTGAAATGTTGTTAAGGTGATAATACACAATGCCAAAAATTGTAGGGTTATTGGTTGAGGAGCACTATGATCACATTTTTTGGACAACTTGTGCTATCTACTCACTCAACCTAATGCTGCAAAAAACAGGTAACAAAGTTGAATGGATCAAACAAATGTATGCTGATGCCGTGGATATCTAAATGTTCATCATGAACCACCATATTTTGCAAGGCATATTTAGACAATTCTTGATATTAGAGCTCTTGAAGGTAAGTTAAATTATTTAAAATTTAAATATGCTTTAGTTTAGTAAACTTTTATAGGTTTTAATTTTAATTTATTATTTTTCTCCTTTTGAAATATGTTGCTGAGACCTATTTTGCCTCCAACACAATTGTTTTGAGACGCCTTGAGAAGGTTCACGAGGCATTGTCTTAAATGGTAATCAATGCTAATTGGAGCATATGGAGGCAATCTAGTAGTACAAGGGCAGCTGCCATTAAGACAATTATACTAGATGACTCTTGGTGGGATCGTGCTAAGCACCTCCTGAGATTTATTGAGCCTATATCAAACATGATCCAATACATTGACATGGATAGGCCTTGCTTGGGTGAGATATATGATGGCATTGACTCCATGATCGAGAATATGAAAAAAAGTCATAAATGGGAAAGAGCAAGTTCCGGAAGAAACATTCTTCAAAGAACTACAAAAAATCATGGTGGAGAGATGGAACAAAATGACTACTCCTTTGCATCTCCATGCCTTTGCATTGATCCCCAGGTTCTATTGTCGGGCGGTCCTTGACGAGAGTAGCACTAGATTTGCCTCATAGAGAGATCTTGAAGTTGCTCACGGGTACAAGGAAGCCCTTCATAGACTCTTTCCCCATGACATACAGTCTATGGTGAGGTCTGAATTCACGAGTTTCACATGCATGGATGATTGTGGTCTTGATGCTCTCGTAGAGAAGCAAAATGTTGATGCTCATAAATGGTGGTACTTCTATGGAGAAATATCCCAGCACTTACAACCCATTGCTATCAAACTTTAATCACAAGTAAGTTCTTAACTCTTAAGATTCTAATTTCTAAATTCTTGTTAATGAATATTGAATTTATATTTAAATTTTTTTATTCATAACTCTTAACACTCTAATTTCGAATCTGAAAATCTTGATAGGATGTTAGTTCATTGTCATCCGAGAGGAATTGGAGCACATATGCCTTCATCCACTCAGTAAAATCCAATAGACTAGGGTCCAAGAAGGCGAAGACTTGGTTTATGTGCATTCAAACTTGAGGCTCTTGACACAAAGAAAATACCTACGTAAAAGGGGAGGCAAGTTAGTGGGATGTTGAACCAGAGCATGCAGAGTTGGATGGTTCAATTGCCCGACTAATATTGCTAATACTGATGCTAGTGACACTATTGGTGCTTCTAATTTGCGATAGTAGGAGGATGATGACATGTTGATGGCTTCTGATGCTATTTGATCAGTGATGGCTGATTGTTAAAGTTGACATTATTATTTTTGAATTGAAACATTGATATGGTGTGTTTTAGCATTTTGCTATGATATTTGGATTAAAACATTAATATATGTGGTGGTGGATTTTGCTATGTTACTTTACTATTAGCATAGGGGTTTATTATGAGCATATTTGTTGTTGCATATATGTATGTATTTTTTATTTTTATATGTTTTTGTACGGATGAACCCAAAGCAAACCCAAACCCACCCTAAAAAAAATCGATCGAACCTGCAAACTCGAATCCAAATTGAATCAAGATTGACAATTTAGGTGACTATATGTAGCCTCTAGTATAGACCCAGTTGCCCTACAATATTTAGTATTGTCTGTTAAGACTTGGGCAACATTTTCAGGCACTGTCGTGTCAATGGATTCTATGAGAATATTGGCAATGAAACTTGCATCTTTTATTTGCCCTCAAAATCCACTGCCTTAAAAAACATTGCCCCTTTAGGGGACATTGCTGTAACATTGATTAATGGTCTATTTCTGCAATCTTTCCATCCATTAGAAATGGACACATTTGTTTCGGGCCATGTATCCTTTATCACTCTCAATGATGTCTCTATTGAAGCTTTCTCATTTGCCAATAAGGTGGTCCGCACCTTTTCATACTCCGGACAAACATAATGAGAAGGTGCATTGCAAAGGTTATTCACCATCTCTCACCAATAAGGTGATCTAACAATGTTGAAAGGAAGCCTCTTGCCATAAATGCATCGACCAATGCTCTAATCCACAACCACTTTGATTTCATTTTTGACGGCCTTGTCCAATAAGTCTCTTTTTCGTGAAACTGAAACATTCTTTGGCTCAAAAGATGATGGCATTGGCATGAAAGGATGTGGGCCAGCTGGTTGTGTCAATCCATTTGAAGGCCTCTTCAAGCTTTTCTTGGCAAGAGGATGAGCATTTCTCTTTGATTTGATACGTCTCATGCCCGCATCCTCTTGCTCTTTAATATAGACATTGTTAGATCACGTGGAAGCCCTTTCTTATTTGGTCCCCAACAAGCTTTTATTCCTTGTGAAGGGATGATACATAAGTGAGCTTTCACTCGAAAGTGGGAGCTCGTATACTCTATTTTGCAATGGTTACATTGCCAAAGAAAACTCCCACCACAAGGCATTTGTTTAATCATTGTTTTATATCACCAAAGAGGTGACATTGCATCAATTCTAAAAGATTTCTCTTTGTTTTGACCCAAGGCAACTGAACTAGAACTTCTCGTTCCAGCCTTGATGTATGAACCTAAAATGGAAAACATTATTAAAAAATAGTGCTGAGAGATTTCCACAATCCACATAATTAAGTGATGTCTCTGGATTCAATTGTATGAGATTTTTGCATCAATGTTTCTGATTAAACTCCGTGATCCATCATCAGGATGAAAGAGAACATGAGGAGAAGAACTTGCCATCTTTCTTCTCCTCATGATGTCTTTCATCTTGATGATGGATCAAAAAGTGTGCTTCGAAACATTGATGCAAAAATCTCACACACAATCGAATCCAGAAACATCACTTAATTATTAAAAAAAAATAAAAATTGGCATTAGAACCCCTTATTATGCATTAAAAGCTCAAAAAAATATTGAGAAATATTCAGAAACAGGAACGGTTTCGGGGCTAGGGGGACGACTGGGGATGTTTCCAAGTCGTCCCCGACCAGCTCAGAAAATTGGAAACGCGTCCTAGAAACTTCGGAAATGGTCAATGCGTTTCCGCTAAGTGTTGACTGTCTCGGGATGGTTTGACATTTTCGACGACATCAAGCAATTAAACAATTTTTTTTAAAATTTTGCAATTTTTTTGGCCGGTTGTGGGCCCCATGCGGCAATAAGGTTTTAAAAATATTAAAATAACATATCAAAACTTGAAGTAACATATGACATGTAACATATCATATGTTACATTGCATTTTATTTTTTTTGTTTCTCCTGGTCGAACGCACGCACACAGCCTCAGAGAGGGTTTCTGCCATTTTGCAGCATATCCCAATGACAGTTTGAGGGCATTTGCCATTTGCAGCGTTTGTGATAAGGTCATTCTCCAGAGACATTAGCAGAGGGTTTTGTGATCATTCTCCAGAGTCATTCTCCATTTTCAGGTAAGTTGTTTTTCGTTCAAGTTTATAAAAAAAAATCGAAGAATTAGACTTAGAATCTTAAATAAATTAATAATGAAAACACAAGAATAAATCAACAAAGTGGAGTAATACTTTACTTTGTTGATTGATTCTTGTATTTTATTTTTTTGGTTTTTATTATAAATCTGCAAGAGAAACTTAGAAATCTGAAATACTAAATAATCTGAAATACTAAATAGTATTTCAGATTTCTTTTTCATCTTTCTAAGTTCATTAAACATTTTAAGTTTTTTTAAATAGTTGTAAGAAAAATTAAAAAAAAAAGGTCTGATTTTTATTTATTTTTTCTTGAATTTCAGAATCTTGGGCTTGCATTATATATAAGACAGGATACTCATTAAACATGAGCAACAATAATAGTGATAGTGTAGATGAATGACAAGGGAAAGAAGTTAGATTTGGGGGTAGTGGAAGTGTTGGGAGTGAATCAAGAGATGAATCAAACAAATTTGAAATCCCTTCATCTGTCCTGAAAGAGTTTGCACAAGGCCCTTTTAACCATAAAAAACCTCTACTTTGCCTTGTTCAACCAATAGATGTCAAAAAGAAAAATTCTGGTGGAAGTAGGGTGTATAAATGTCATGTATGTGAAGGTGAAATTAGAGGGAGGTACACAAGGGTGTGGTCTCATTTCTTGGGTGTTATGGGTAAAGGATTTAATTATTGTGAAAATCTATTAGAGTGTTATAGATTAGTATTACACATGGAGGCTGAATACAAGTCTAAAGGTTTGTCCTTTGTAATGCCTCAACCCTCACAGACATCTGCTCATAGTCTTCACACTATGTCATCTAGTGGTAGTGCCATTCATAGTGTGGGAGCTAAACAAAATGAAAAAGGAAAGAGGAAGGCTAGTGATAGTGGGCAGCCTTGGTCGGCTTCAAATTTGTTCAATGCATAGGCACAGGAATTGGCAGTGCGTTCTGTTGCTGATTTATTTTTTGCCCATGCCATCCCATCACATGTGGTCTGTTCTCCATTCTTCAAGAAAATGCTCAAAGACGCAGGTAATGTTGGTCCCTCTTTTGTACCCCCTGGAGATCATAAACTACGCACTACCCTCCTTGACAAAGCATATTCCAAGGTGAGTTTGGCGATGGAGGATATGAGACGTACTTGGATGAAGAGTGGTTGTATTGTGATGGATGGGTGGACCAATATTAGACATAGACCACTCATCCACATCATTGTCACATGTGCAGTTGGCTCTTATTTTCTTAGAGCAGTTGATTGTTTAGGGAAACGCAAGGATACAAATTTTCAATTTGGCATTCTAAGAGAGGCCATAGAGGAGGTTGGGCCCTCAAATGTGGTTTAGGTGATCATTGATTCAACACGTGTGCAAATTGGCTAGTATGATGGTGGAGGGTGCTTACAAGCACATCTTTTTGACTCCATGTTGTGTTCATGCATTGAAGGACATGGGGAAATTGTTCTGGGTAAAAGAAGTGGTGACACAAGGTAGAGATATTCAAATGTTCATTTGCAACCACCACACCTCACTTGCTCTCTTCAGGATGTTTTCAAAGAAGGAATTTCTCAAACCTGTAGAGACAAGATATGCGAGCTACTACATTTTGCTAGAGAGGATGGTTGAGGTGCATTATGCTCTACAACAGATGGTAGTGAATTAAGAGTGGAATATATGGCCTACTGCAAACATTGCCGAAGGAAAAGCCGTCAAACAGAGGATCCTTGATGACAATTGGTGGTCAACTGTGATGTAAGAAATTGTTGATTCTCATTTTCATTTGAAAAACATAAATTTCTTTCAATTTTCAGATTTTAAATTTCTGATTTTAATTAAAAAAAATCTGATTCAGTTATTTAATTAAAAAAATTCAAATTTTGACATTTTGTTTTTTCATTCTTATGGCAGATATATTTGCTCCATCATCTCTCCTGTTGTAGATGTCATAAGGTATGCTGATAGTATCTAACCTTGGAGAGATAAATGAAACTATGGACAACATGCTTGAGAAGATGAAGTAGATAATTTTGGCTCATGATAATGGTTTGTTCTTCTAAGAGTACATTAAGCTAATTTTTATGAGGAGCTGGAATGCTATGAATACTCCACTTCACATGACAGCCTGTGCACTAAATCGAAAATGGTATGAGCCTAGACCTGGAAGGTGCGCTCCTAGTGAGGATGATGAGGTGAGACTTGGAACTATGAAGGCCCTTCAAAAGATGTATTCAGATAAGGAATCAGGCACACTTTGTGAGCAATGGGTTGCCTTCACAAACCTTGAGGGTCCAAACTTTGGCACACCAGAGGCAAAGATGGATAGAGCAATAATGGCACAGAAAAGCCCCGTTGGATGCTGGCAATGACATGGGGCAGATGCACCACATTTGAAGATGCTTGCAATTCGTCTCCTCTCACAGGTTGCTAGTTCCTCTGCTGTAGAGAGGAATTGGTCTACATATAGCTTTATTCACTCCGTAAAGAGGAATAGGCTTACCTTTAAACGAGTAGAGAAGTTAGTAGCTGTGCATAATGCCCTGCGACTTGTGGATCGTAAGACTCCAAAATATCGACATACCCCAGTTTTATAGCGGGATATTGATCTAGAAGACGCCACTCAGGTTGATGAGGACGACACTCCGCCAGGATTGCTTGACGTTCCATTGGATGATGCAACCTTTGGGGCTTAGGATGACAATGACACTGACTTTGATACGGATCAAGATTAGGGGCAGCTGTCATACTATCTTTGTTTTCATTTTGACTTTGATGTTATCACGTTTCAGACTTAGAGTCTTTTGACATTATATGATAGACTATAGTTGATACATTGATGCAACAATAATTGAATCTTGACATATGATATGATACTTTAAGTCTTTAACTTTTTGTTTTGCTGAAACTTGCAGCCTTATCGTATTTTGATATATGATATGACTCTATGATACTTTTCATTCTTTCATTTGATTCATTGAATCATTTGATGTCATCTTATGCTCCTATTCTATGATGATTCAATTTGATCATGATGCTATGTTCTATGATGATTTGATGAATGATATTGATAATTAGTAAATTATTAATTATGTTGCTATGATGAATGTTACAACGTTATATTTCTGAAATTCATGAATATATTTGAAAATTCAGATTTCTAATTTTCTATATCAATTCAGATCTCTCTCTCTCTCTCTCTCTATATATATATATATATATATAGCCGTCCCCTGCCATCCCCTGCTCCGGCAAAAAAAAAAGTCCCAGAAACCCATTTCCCCGTCCCAGAAAACTTGGGGTAACATATTTTTTTTCTTAAAATTGAAAACCCTTGAAAAAATCATTCAAAACTTGAAAAAAATGAAGTATTTACCTTTGATGACTAAATCTTCTTTGTTCAAGAATTCTTAAGCTTTTGGTGTGCATGTTACTCTACAGTAGCCTTCAATTTGAAAATAAAATGAAGCAACCTTCAAACCCAATTATGGCACCTTGGAGAAATTTGTTTTCTTGGTGTTTTTTGTTTATGAAATGAGTTGCAATGACCAAATTAGAGAAAGTTAAGGTGAAAATATGCATTGGGGGACATTTTTAAATATTAATATTTTATTGGGGGTATGCCTGGGTGGTACCTTGGGCAAACCTGGGGCTGTACCCAGACCAGACCCAGACCCAGACCCAGACTTGACACTCACTCAGACCCACACCAGACCATTCTGCAAGGACCCGGTAACTTAGTTCTAATTTTAATGGTTGAGTTAATTGGGGTTTTTCAAGAAGGATTGGATAATATTAATTAATGCTTGATAATTGTTAACTTGATGGATGGCTGACTGTTTCTTTGTTTATCACTTCAATCTTGCTGCATGACCTATAGGCTTCAGAAGACCTATTGTAATAATTATGATGGGGGAATATAGACCTAATGTTATGGAAGGGGTGCTGCTATAGAACTACTTTGGCATGTGAGACATCAATCCATAATGGTTGCTGTACAAAGCAATATTGGTGGGGAAGAGCTGCTGCTGGACAGTTGCTGTAGGGATTCTGCTATGGAAGGCATGCTGAGAGTTTTAGATGAGGACAATCTGTACAAAATGGCTAATAGTTATAAGGAAAGCTTGTGAAGGCAAGGTGGAGATAAATCATGCTGAGTGTTGCGAGGGAAGCTTGTTAAAGGGTAGAGACTCTAATAATGGCGGTGATTATTGGCTTGATTGCTCTGTAATTTCTCTGGATGTGAAAAAGTTTTACCAACAGGGAAGAGTATTGGTGAACTATAATGAAGGTGTCAATCCACAGGTTGATGTGTCGGGAACCTATTGAAGAGGAGGATTTCCTGCTTTACTTGGATACATGTTCTGAATTCTTTTTGTGAATTTGTTGCCTTATCTGCTATTAAGATATATATTCAGGACAAAATCTCTATTTTTTTTCTTTCATGTACTTTATTTTAATCTTTGATGTTCATAATAATGACTCGGTAAGCACAAAGAGACTTCTATCATTGGTAAATTGTAAAATAATCATTAAGTTTTTAGGAGTATTTGAAGAGACTTCTACTGCAACGGATAAATGGCACATGTAGCCTTCATATGTTTTCATGTGTTGCTTGTTTCTTTAATTTTAATCAATTTGTGACATAGCTGTGTACTAACCTGGTAGCAGTGTGGCTTCAGCATACTTTCATTTCTCTTGTGCCCTCACTACTACTGCTGACTGTGCTCATCTAACATACATTGCATCAGCACACATATTTTTGTTTTATTTGCAAAGATGCAATAGGGTTGTGGATACCATCGAATAGCAATGGCCTTTCACCACAGCAGATGGATTGTGGGCCTAAATTCCCAAAATACAGCGTATATGTTGCATGCAACATAGGTGCTTACAATTTAAGAAACCTGCCATAGCACCTCCATGCTTGACTCGTATATACATGAACTAATTTTCTTTTTAATATTAAAGCTGTTGATTCCTATAATTTAATGACACTTTGTGTTCAAGTTGCAGAATGTTTAGGAGAAATTGTTGCAAATTTTTCTTATTGTTATATAGATAATTAAGAACTAGTCTATTTTTTTTAGTGTTTGACGCTCATTAATGAATTCCAATATCTTCTTTCTTAGAAAACTCTTCAGAAGGATAGACAAAGGAAAGATCAAGCTGCTGCTGCAAGAGCTAAACTGCTGCGCGAAGCTGCAATTCTTCGTCAGCGTCTTCAAGAATGTAGTGTAGATATTATTTCAAAAGGGGGAGATAAATACACTGTAGATGCTGCTTCAACAGCAGAGGCTGTAGATCTCCTGGCTACATCTGATAATCGGATTGGTCTACTGCTTGCTGAGGTAAGGAAGATTCAATGAGATTGAAAGCTATACCAGTTTCTTTTAGACTTTTGTGGTTTAATTATCTTTGTAAACTACTAATATGAAAACATAGATTTTTATCTAATGCGTATGATAATTCTTATAAACATAACTGAGAAGTTTTTTTTTTCCTTTGCAGGTAATTAGTTATAACTCATAAATATTTATTTGAGGCTATTTTTATCCTTCTCTTCCAAAACCACACTACAAAAGAGTTACCCTCTCATTTAATATGATTAATTATGTAGAAATGTCCTGCACAAACTTGCAGCCATGTATAGATATTAGTAGATAATACAGTGAGGCTTCTACAGTATCACAACATGTGCTAAACATTGAGATCATGATGCCTGAGGTAAGCTCTAGTATTATTGAACGCTTTTCATCTTGAATGTAGATGAAGTTTTATTGATAGTCCACTACTTTGATTTCATCATCACTTGGTTCAGTTTGCGCCTCAGCCTTGTCTTATTTTTCATGCTGTATGTGGACATTTTGCTACGCTCTGCGCAGATGCATCCCCTACCAAATATGACTGTTTCTCCTCCATAAGGGACATTTTGGGGATGTGGGGACAGGCAGCAAACGTCCCCACTCTATCCCTTATTTTGCAAAACAATTGGAGATGTCCGTGTTGCATGCAATTTTTTAGGGGATGCCTGGATACATTAGCAGATATCCAGGCACATTTTAGTTATTTTAAACAAAAAGCTTACAACCTTTCAATGCATTTTGGGTTTATGACATGCCCATCTAAGATCTATAAAAAAAAGAATGAAGCATTTATGTTTTTTAATCCTTTATCAATCAAGATTAAGTGCAAAGGTCATGCCCCCACACTAATAGATATCATGGCCAGTAAGAGTATGAACACTGAACTAGCATTATAAAAATACAAAACCTTATTGCCTAATAGAGTTTGCAGCCCTCAGATTTATCCTAAGTTTTCATGTCATAGCCTATACCTTTTTGACATGAAATAGAGACGACACACGTTCATCTTTCAGTTGTACCTATCCCATCAAACTTGAAGCTTGGTTGTTACAGAGTTACACATTACTTAGTATGAGTCCACAACAATTGCAACAATAAGTCTGACCAAGTAACCGGGCAATAATTAATCACGATCACAACATCTACAAAATATGTCCTCGCCAATCTTCACAGTTGAAGTCACAATCAAGTACCATCTTGTTTCATGCATCGGACAACCTGTTCAGTATACAAGGCTGCCACTAACAAATTTGGCATGTACAATCGTTCTACTGCTGAATATGAGGTAAGTCATATTTGGCAGAAATTGTTAGTTTTGTAATGCAAAATTGTATTGATCATGCCCTACATAGACAACTCATAGAACAATCCCATCTATAAGTATCCTAGCTGAGGCCAAATTAGAACATACACATGTTAGCATTATGGTTTGTGTTGTCATTGATGTCAACCATCTTTGGTGTGATATCATTATTTGATTGCTGAAGTTTTGATGACTGAGGATATGAGAAGATTTGAAAAGGATTAAGATTGTTATTAAAATTTAAGAATATGACATTGATTGAAGAAAAATATTTGGTTCTTGAAAGTTAGAATGTGCAGACATTGATTTATATGTGTAGGGATGAATATTTGAAGATCTTATTTTTCAATGATGGTGGCTTGCGGCTCTAGACTTTATGTCTGATTACTGTATATATTACACTATCATGTGTATAGGTTCCCAAATTGATTATTATATAGAGATTGATTATACTGTTTGATTGATAGTAAGGTTGAGTATCAGTCACATATGTAATAGAGGTTTTCAAGTCAGTTCTCTTGGAGTAAAGCGTGAAATTAGAAATGAGTCCAGAACACTTATTGCAGAAGGAATAAGAAATGGAAATGTCTATTATCTCAAAAAGAACAATGGAGGGAGTTGCTCCTTGACTCTGAAGAATGAATGCTGGCTTTGGCACAAAAGGATGGGACATATTAACTCTGATAATCTGGTGAAGATCAGCTCTTTTAATGTTGTAAGGGACATGCCAAGAGTTACCAGACCTAGTAACACTATGTGCAAAGAATGTCAAATAGGAAAACAAACCCGGGATATATTCAAGAACAAAGAGTACTCAACCACAAGGCCTTTGGAGTTGATACAGACATATCTATGCGGACCAAACAGGCCAAGGGCACTCAATGGTGAAAGGTATTTCGTGTTACTAATTGATGATTTTACTTGGATGACATGGGTTATATTTTTAAAAGAAAAATTTGAGGCCCTAGATAGATTCAAAATTTTCAAAAGTTTGGTCGAGAATCAAATAGATGCTAGGATTAAGTGTCTGAGATCTGATGGAGGAGAGTTCACATCATATGAAGTTAATTGCTTCTGTGAGAAATATCAGATTAGAAGGCAATTATCTGCTCCAAGGTCTCCCCAACAAAATGGGGTCGTTGAAAAGAAGAACAAAACTGTAGTTGAAATGGCAAGAACAATGCTGAATGAGGTTAATCTGTCAAATGTCTACTAGAGGGATGCAATACATACAACAATTTACCTACTTAATAGAGTACATATTAGAGCAAACAATACAAATACTTCTTATGAATTGTGGTTTGGAAAGACACCCACTCCCAAATATTTCAGGATTTTTGGAAGTAGATGCTACATCAAAAGAGATGAAGGTAATCTGGGAAAATTTGATGCTAGAAGGCATTTTCTAGCGATATTCTACAACAAGCAAAGTTTACTAGTGCTGTAATCTTAGACTAAAAAGGGTGATAGAAAGTGCTAATGTCAAGGTTGATTAAGTCTAGAATTAGATTGCTTATGAGCTAGAATTTGAGCTAGAACAGGTCCTTGTTACACCTATAGAGGAAAGATTTTGTTCGAAACAAAATGATAGAAATTCTGAGAACGTGGAAAAGGAATTAGAGCAATCTCCAAAAACACCAGCTAGATATGTTTAGAGAGATTACTTTGAAGAACAAATCATCAAAGATAAAGACAAGGTGTTTAAAGAAGAAGAAAACTAGCCGGAACAAGAGATCAATCAAACTGCTGCTTTCTTTAAGAAATTGTACCAAAATATTATGTAGAAGCAAGTAAGGATGAAAATTGGATCAAAGCCGTGAAAGAATTGGATCAGATACAAAAGAATCAAACACGGGAGCTAGTGCCTAGACTGGTGGATAAAAATGTAATTGGGACAAAGTGATTCAGAAACAAGCTGAATGAAGATGGACAAGTCACCAGAAATAAAGCAAGATTAGTATGCAAAGGTTATACTTAAGTTGAAGGAATAGATTTTGAAGAAACTTTTTCTCTGGTTGCTAGGATGGAAGCCATCTAGATGTTTTTGGATTTTGCTGCATATAAAAATTTCAAAATTTATAAGATGAATGTTAAGTCTGCATTTTTGAATGGAGTACTTGAGGAAGAAGTCTACATTGAACAATCAGATGGTTTTAATGACATGGTCTGCAAACTTAAGAAAGCTTTGTATGGTCTCAAACAAGCTCTTAGGGCTTGGTACGCTAGGTTGGATAAATATTTGCTGCAACAACACTCCAACAAAGTTATGCAGAAGGAGGATGGTATTTTCATATCTCAAACCAAGTACATCAAAGAACTTATAAAAAAGTTTGGAATGGATAAATCAAAGCCATTAGCAACACCAATGGCTACTGGATGCAAGCTGAACAAGGATGATGAGTCTGCTGAAGTTGATCAGAAATTGTATAGATCTATGATCGGTGGATTACTATATCTGATTGCTTATAGACCGGTTATTATGCACACTGTTTGTTTAGCTTCCACATATCAAGCAAGTCCGAGACAATCTCACGAGGTAGCAATAAAAAGGATATTCAGATATTTGAAAGACACTCCAAACTTTAGACTTTGGTATAAAAAGGATTACTCACTGAAAACATTTATAGATGCTGATTGGGCAGGATGTGTAGATGATGATGAGCACCAATGGTGGAGCATTCTACTTAGGAGATAGACTAGTTTCCTGGATGAGTAAAAAACAAGATTTAGTCTCTCTATTGACAGTTGAAGCAAAATACATTCCAGTAGCATCCTGTTGTACTCAAATCATACAGATAAAGCAAACTCTTAAGTTTGTAGAGGTTTTCTATGACGTGGTGATTTCGAGAATATGTGATAACACAAGTGCCTTTAACATTTCTAAGAACTTGGGGATGCATTCTAGAACCAAACACATTTTTATCGGGTATCTCTTTTTAAGGGAGAAGGATGCTGGAAAGGAAGTAAAATTGGAATATGTGCTTACCAAGGAGTTAGATTGCAGATATTTTTACTAATGCTCTGGCTAAGGATACTTTTGAGTATCTTAGGCAAAAATTGGGGGTTATTGCCCCTCCTTTTTCCAACTAGATACATAAGAGGCATTCATCTTTCCAAAGGGAAAAAAATTGCTCATCTTTTGTCTCTTGGATTGATGCTCTGGCTGCTTTCAAGGGGAGCAGTGAGGGTGAATGGCTACAGGATCATTTGCAGTAAAGGCGTTCTCCCTGTCAGGGGGAGAGAAACTGAGAATATTTGTTGAAAATTTTAAAGGAAGGTCCCCTCTTTTGTCCTTGATGTCAAAGGGGGAGAAAAAAGTTGAGAAATGAAGAGGTCATTGGTGTTGCCAAAAATGACAAAGGGGGAGATTGTTAGCATTATGGTTTGTGTTGTCATTGATGGCAACCATCTTTGGTTCGACATCATTATCTGACTGCTGAAGTTTTGATGATTGAGGATATGAGAAGATTTGAAAAGAAGGATGAAGATTGTTATTAAGACTATGACATTGATTGGAGAAGAAGATTTGGTTCTTGAAGGATGGAATGTGTAAACATTGATTGAGGAAGAAAATTTGTTTATGGAAGGTTGATATGTGTAGGAATGATTATTTGAAGATCCTATTTGGAATGATGGTGGCTTGTGGCTTTGGACTTCATGATTGATTACTGTATATATTGCACTATCATGTGTACTGGTTCCCAAACTAATTATTTTACAGAGATTGATTATGTTGTTTGATTGATAGTAAGGATGGCTGTCAGGATAGGTTGAAAAGGCTTGGAGAATGATTTGCATTGCCCCGCAAGGGTTTTTCAGGGTATACGGTTTAATGGACTTGGTCAGATGATTTGTGTGGTGTGTCAGTTCAAATATCTTTTGTTGGTTTGCTCCGCAAGTGAAAATTTGTTGTTGCCTGTGCTATTTTGCTGTTTGCATTGGCTTTTGGCCGACTCAACTATTTGTAGTGACTTGATTTGTGTTGGATGGGTCCTGGATTTTGTTCAAAGGGAATGATAAGAGGTTTAAAATGCTTTTGCTATGGTGTGCTTCGCTTTGGATGACATTTCATGCATTTGAGAAATGTTTTTGGGGTTGACCTGTAACCTGTTTAATGTTTATTCACACGTTACCACTGGGTCTAGCTTTGGAATTGGCTGTGATGCTCAGGAATTAATTATTTTACTTGGGGAAGATGTTTTGGGATGAGTTTGGGTCGTCTCTACCTTTTGGAGTGGACCGCATTGAGTATTTTTGATTGAAGGTGGCTGATCTTGTATTAATAATGCCCATCTTTTTGTGGCCAATCTTATTGATTTCTCCGATGGACAAATCACTATATATCTTGATGGAATTAATGAGGAAAAGTAAGAGAGTGGGCGAGGATACAAGTGAAGTGTGTAATTCAAAGGTGAAGACAAGATTTAGTGATCAAGGCAGAGTTGAGAAGTTGCTTGAGGGTTCAGATCAAGTGATCAGGAAATTCAGTTGCTGAATCAATGAGTTCTTTTGTTCACTAAGGATTACGTGTAATCCTTGGCAGTGTGCCTAAATTGATAGGGACAATGAGTTCCTTGGCTTTTGGCCTAAAACGTTGTAATCAAATTGTTGGATATAGTGAGTTCATTTCTCACCATGGTTTTTCCCATTTTGGGTTTTCCACGTAAATTTGGTGTTCACATGTATCTAGAATCCATATCTTATTTTGTGTTGAACATTAACAGGCCATTTCAGATCTGGGATAATATTATTAAAATTTTAGCACCATGAATTTTCCTCTTGTCTTGTGCTAAGTTATCTTATTACTAACCTGAATAATATAATGATAGCCTCTACTACCCCATAGGTTCCTAAAATGAGATTCCAAATTCTTATATTCTTCTGTTTCAACCAATAGACAGTCACGAATCTAGGCCTCTCTCCAAAAGTCAGCCTCATTCCTGTTACCAATATACCATCTTCAACTAATGCTAATAATCCCTTGACAACTTTTCAAAAAATTCATAGGGTTGATCTCCAAGGTAAACTCTTTTGACAACAATCTTGCAGCTCTTCACTTATTCACACACTTGATATATGATATTCTCCTCTACGTTTTGTCTTTCTCCAAGTAAATTCTCTATAGCAACTTCATTTTTGGGGCTTTATTCATTAATTTTCTGTGTTATATGGGGGCATCTCCACCTCTCAAACCCCTTGATCCCATCCCTTGAGGCATTTTGGGGATGGTGGAACGTCCCCTTGTCATCCCCTCTTCCCGAATTCAGAAAGTGCAGAAATGTCCCAAAACATCTCTGTAAAATCGGGGATGGTAGGAAATGCATAGGGAACGGCTGTCCCTACTCAAGGTGGTTGAGGACATCTCAGATGTTCCTTGACGATCGAGGAAACAGCCAAGTGCCCCCCATGGGAAAGCAATTTTTTATAATGTTAAAAAAAATGTTCATAGCATTAAAGAATGATTGTTAAATATGTCATGACAGCATTATAACAGCAGCAATAAATATATCATGAAAGTAGTCTAATAGCAATCTGATCACCACAACAGTAACAGCGACAAATCACCTTTGGTGATTTCCTAACTAATCAATGACTCAGTAGTTCCTGTAGGAGTCTCCATGTTATTTTCTATATGTTTTTATTAAAGTAATATTGTCATATTTGTTATTTAATGGTCATTTATGCATTTTGAGTTAGTTTAGTATCTTTCTATTTCTGCTTTTTTGATTTAGAGAAATCGTCTTGTAATTTCTTATTTATGGAGCCTCTTGTCTCGATTGTTAATACATCGAATTACCATTTCATGTATCCGAGCCCATTATATTTTTTGGCAATATTTTTTTCCCAATAAAAATTTGTGGATTTCCTAAATAACTTCATAAAAGTTTTTTAGATGTTTTTTTTTCCATTTTCTAACAAGAAAAATCATTGGATCTTCTTCAAATTGGAGGGTTCCTTATGCACAAGTTGTGCATTGGTTTTTGCAAGAATTGCGTATTAATTTCGAGGGCTAAATGAACCTATTGAAAATTTCTTCAAGATCGTGTTTGATCGCGTCTTTTGAAAATTACGGCTTTTGCAGCCCACACTTCTTTCTGCACCATTTTTGTGGGTTTTGAAGGCTGCGTCGTTCTTTTCTTAGGCTTGAGTGAGATTTTCTTTGGCTTTGTTTCTTAGACAAGGGTCCTTTTTCGCAAAAAGCTTTTGAAAATCATGGCTCCTTTTTGCAACCAAATTCTTTGGATTTTCGAAAGAACATAGCTAGGGTTTTTGGCACAAAACTGTGCCCCCTCTGTAGTTTTCTGCACTCAAGCACCATGAGATTTGTGCCAAAGAGTTTGGCTGATTTTGACTTGGAAAATCAGTTTTTTCAAAGTTGCTACTTTAGCTCCTTTGGTGACCTTGTGTTTTGTGCATTGGAAAACGAGAGGGATGACATCATTGAGCAACACTATGTTGGAAAGTAATCAACGCTTCAACGACCAAAATTACAACATATGGAAATAGTGCATGGTCACGATTTTTGACGACTTGTGCTTGGATTAGATTGTACTTGGTAATGATGCTCATCCCATAGTGACAAGCAAAGACCAGGGCAAATTTGATTTGCACAATCGAGAAGTAGTTATGCTCATCAAGTTATTGGTCACCGATGACATACTTCCAGAAGTGCCATTTGGTAAGGCAGTTGTAGAGATTTGGATGTGTTTGAAGGATCTCCATCAACAGTCAGTCAAGGGCAGAGCATTCTTTTTGAGGAATATGTTGTTTTAGATCATGATGGCAATAAGATGTCCCTGTAGGAGCATTTTATGAAGATTAAGGATATTCGTGATTGGCTGGAGGCCATGGGTCACAAGATGGAAGAAGAGGATATGGTGGTCATCATGCCAAAAAGCTTACTAGCTTCCTACGAGAACTTTGTTGAAACTCGACATTATGTCCACCAATGTTGATCTGTAGTTTGATGGATTGGGCAACAAGCTCTTGTAGTAGGACAAGTGGAAGTAACAGTTTGTGAGCATTAGCTAGACAACTATTGTTGAACAAGTGTTTACTGCCAAAGGCAAGTTCTTTCAGCAAAAAGTACAAGGCAAACTTGAGGAGAGTTCCAAGAAGGTTTTCCCACGTCGTTAATGTGGTAAGCTTGGTCATATGAAGTAGTAGTGTAGAAAACAGTTGGCTGATGACAAATCCAACTAGGGAGGGCCTCAACAGAAGGCCCATGTTGTAGAGCATCTAAGCAAGAGTCTGCCTTCTATGGGTTTATAACCAAAAGACTAGTGAATCATGTCAAAACATCTGCTAGGTACATTGATTCTAGAGCTTTTCGACACTTTACACAAAAAAATTGGTTCGTACACGACTTGCTCCGATCTAGCGATCTGCACCGGAGGTGAAGAGTATGTAGTTGTTGACAAGGGAAACATTCAGATTGCATCTGGTGGGAGAAATCTTATATTTCTCAACATATTTTCAGGCATGGAGCTCAATTTGCTTTGTGTGAGTCAGATTATACAAAATTGTTTGAATTTGGATATTGTCTTTAGTGGACACAAGTGTCACATTGTTGATAAGGACTCCAAGTAAAACATTGTAGTTGGTCTCGAAGATCGTGGATTTTTTTTCTTGTTGATATTGGAGAGTCTGAGGAACTTGCAATGACTACGAAGAGTTCATCCATTAGTTCTCTTTAGCATCAGCAGTATGGACACCTCAACCTATTGTATCTCTCTTAGTTGATTGGGGAGCATCTAGTAAATGACTCATTTGAGATTCAATTACAGACACGTGGCGTTTGTGGAGCTTGTTAGGCAGGGAAGCAACATCAGATTCCCTTTTCAGACGGAGATTCTTGCAGAGCATTCAAAGTCTTGCAACTAGTTCATGCGGATGTTTGTGGACCAATGAATACTTAATTGGTTACTGGTGCAAGGTATTTTCTTTTGTTTGTGGATGATTTCAGTAGGAAAATGCGGGGGTTTTTTCTAAAGGAAAAATCAAATGTGTTTAATAAATTCCAAAAGTTTAAAGCATTAATTGAAAAAGAGTGAGGATGTCAGATCATTACTCTTAGGTAGAATAATGGAGGGGGTGGGAATTCTGTTCCAATGAATTCCCATGTCCAAGGGAAGGCATCGATCCATCGAATAACCAATGAATACACCCCTTAGCAGAACTGTGTTGTTGAGAGGAGGAATTGTACAATTACGGAGATGGCCTGGTCTATGTTGGAGCATAGATTTGTTCCTAAGAAGTTTTAGGCAGAGGTAGTGTATACTGCAATGTACCTTTTGAATTGGTTTCCCTTACAGGTCGTCAAGAAGACCCCAAAGGAAGCATCGCCAGGGAGGAAACCAAATATAAGCCACTTGAAGGTTTTTGGTTCGACAACATGTGCTTGGATTCTAGATGCAAAGAGGATCCAATTGGATTCTAAAAGTTAGAAGTTGATGGTTATAGGCTACAGTGACAATCATCAATCCTATTGGCTTGTTGATGTGGACATTGATCATCTCACATCAGTAGAGATGCGGTTTTTGATGAAGAAGGTTGGCCTTTTATGCTCGCTTCTCCTATCCAACATCTTGAAGATCAACCTCTGTAGACAAAAGATTTGGGTGTTAGGCTTGTTTTGTAGAGTTCACCTACTCCGTAAGGCACAAAGTTGCTATTTCTTATTCTACATCTTAAATTGTGAATTCTAATTGTCTTTTTCTTAAAATATTCCCTACCTTTCCTTTATTCCAAATCTTGACTTCCCTCTTAACGAAGTTGCTTATTAAAGATGATATACCTTTTGCAGCCTTTAATTTCCTTGTTCAAATCAGATTTTCTTCAAAATCTGGCTGATCAAATCACATTAATTCCATTTTAAGGAAAACCTTTAGGCTTACCATTGTGATCAATCTCCATCCAAATTGCCCAATGATAATAACCCACAAGGACCTCTTTTTTGAAACGAAGTGTCATATTCCTGTCATAACACTACTATCAACATCAAAGAATTTCTAGAAATTGTCTATTGAATATTAAGACTTCGCAATTTCCCTTTAATCACTACCCCTAGCACTATGCCTGCACGCCAACAACAAATTGTGTAAAAGGAAATCATTATACATAAACTAGTGCTTGTTTATATTATCACCTTCATTATCTTCATGAAAGGGATCCCATCTAAATGATAACGAATAATAATTAAAAACAACAGTTGAATAATAATTAAAAAGAACGGTTGAAAGGAGTAAGCAAGGCATTTCAAACAAAGGTTAGTTATGAAGAGCAACAATGAGCATGAAGAGACGTTTCCTTACAAACCATCACAACCACGGGAAGGGGTCATGACATTCCAACACCAAACGAAGGGTATAAGGATCAAGTCCACCTTCCAAGGGAAAGCATCGATCCATAGAATAAGGGACAAATAGAGTGAAGGAAAAGTAGAGGAGAAATATATTCCACTTTGTTAATATTTAGATTAGACTGTCATTTGTTAACAATCCAATATTTAGTGGTATTGTAGAGATCATTCCCTAGCTTTACACACATACATAATACACACACACTAAATTTTTTTAAACATACATAATAGTATTGCAACAGTCCATCAAAAGAGATAAGGAAGGAATCCAGATTAAGGGAGAACAACTTTAGGACACCTTGCCACAATGACAAGTAGGGAGAACAACTATTAGGGCACCCTATTACATTCGCGAGGGGGGGAGAATGGCTAAGGGCACTGTTGATGTGAGTTTTATGACTTTACAACATGCAGGACGAGACACTCAATGTTTCAGGATGAAACACCGAATACTAAATCCTCTCTTGAATAAAGACACCACATATGCTAAAGATTGCAAAGAAAGATCATAGAGGCGACTCCAAGGTTCCTTCTTAATGTGGATACTCACTCAGTTTAATAATGTGATATGCTGGTATCATGAGGGGACTTACACTAGCTCACTAAGATGTATCGACTTGACTTTTGAATGATATGGCTTCACAATGTGCAATCAAAATATTGACTTCCAACTTGCGAAATGAAATGCAATTGAATCTCAAACTTACGATTCTCACTTACTTTTACGTCTACCCTAGGATGTAAGAAACTTGTGAATATCCCTGTAACTCTACTAAATATGGTCTTGTCGTCAACTCCACCAACCAAGTGCAATCTTCTAAGGTATGCTTGAAAGATGCTCAAATCACTACCATTACATCAATACCATCAATGAATGCATATCAATGTACACGTAAGAATTGAAGTTAAGTTCATAATAATGCCATTCGACCACACAAGGCAAGACTTACAATCAATAAGCAACTAGTGGTTAGGTCTATAAACGAGTTCAACAAGGATGCGTTCACAATTACTTTTACCCAACTAAACTATTCAAAGAAAACTCTAAACGTAAGTATTTGAAGCAAATACTAATCTAAATGAGGAATGTAGATCACCATGCAATACTCCAAATGACAAGTATTCACCATGCAGTCACAACAATGAATATAGAGCAAATTTGGCAGTATATTTGCAACAATTCTCCAACAATCCCTTGTACAAATGAGAGGAGTGGGGTTTATATAGGAGCCCCAATTACAATGAACGACCAATATTAAATCAGAATCAAAGGCCGAATTTACTCAAAGAAAACCCTAATTAGGGTTGCTCGATCATTAATTGAACATCCGATGAAAATGAAGCACCACAAAAATGAGCCAATGAGAAAATTCAAAGGCATGAAAATCAATGAGAAAAAGTGAAGCTGCCTAATCATCATATAGCTTATCATCTAGAAGATGTACTCTCTTTTCTCTCTCTTTTCTAGCAAATTCCATGAACTTGAACATAATTGCATTAAGCTAATCCATGACAATGCTAGGCAAACTACTATGTTGTAGTTCAATCACCACTAACCTCTCCATGCAAGTATCTTGTATGCTGTCCCACATGAAGTGTGCCTTTGTAGATTACTGACGGAAAGCATAAGGGAGAGAAGACCATCCAACTGGCTCTTCTTAATGGATTCCATACCCCCGTAGTAAACTTATTCCAGTTATTCCTTAAACTTCTCCAAGTCCAGCTTACTGGAAGCATCAATATCAAGACCAAGTAATTCCTTAATTGCAACATGATCATACCTTTGAATGTATTTCAAGGAAAGGGCCCTCGATATTGAGACAATCAGCCTGTGCATGCTCAAATGTAGATTTCCTCATAGACAAGGAACAATACCAATGACCAAAATCATATGCACTTCTTCTCTCAATCACCGCTTGTTGAGTCAAAGACGATATAGGAACACTCCTCAATGCCTTATGACAAGGAATCATCTTGTCTTCAATTGGCTGAAATTGCTTCCATGTCTCCTTCAAACCTTGGACCTTATCCATCAGCAATGTAGTCCTTCCATAGGCTTGGACCATCTTGGTAAGTAAATCCTCTACTTGTTTCCCGATATCATTATCCTATTCCCCCACCTCTTGATATGTATTCTTCATTATTTTATAAGTGTCATAGGACTCTTGAGAGGTGGGGATATATGGAAGAAGTGCTACATTCTCTTGCCCTGGTGGTTTCATATACATGTGTAAGTATTCTTTCAACCTCTTAATTCTCCAATTCTAGCATTTCCTTTTTCTCTTCCAACCTATTCATTTGCTCTTCAATTGCTTCAATATCTTTTAGTTCCTGGAACTCTTTCTTTTTGGTGGATGGCCCAATATCATAGGATGTGATCTGATAATCATTTGGAGAAACCTCATCTCTAGTCTTATCTTCTATCGGGACAAACATATGCAAAGTGCGAGATCCTAATGCATCTCTAGTAATCTTATGGAACTTCTCTTTTTTGGTTCCTTTTCTTTGGCAATTTCTATTTAGGAATGTATCAATGTCCTCAATTGGTTGTACCTCTTCTATTCTTCTCCTTTGCTTCATGCTTTCCTTCAACTAATCAAGGACTGTGGACAAATCCATGCCATCATCTAATCGATCCTCATTAAGTTCTTTCAAAGCTGAAATGATCTCATCATCAACCTCCTGGGTGTCGAGACTTAGGCTGTCTCATATCATCCCCCAAATCAACAACCAACCGCACAGCGAGAGATGCTGCTAATATCTTTGTCCCTTGCTGTACTGATTGTGATGATAAAGATTCTCCTTGACCTTCTTGAGGAAGGATCTCTGTATCACCACACTGTTTTGGTCCTTGTTCCTTGACTTGCATGTCTACCTCTTGTACTGATGAAGAACTAGTAGTGGAAGGAGTTGTGGTAGACCTGTGCCTTTTACTTCTAGACTCCCTATTGATAGTTCCCTTTCTGTTTGTGATGCCTCAGATTGTTATCCCTCTTCTTTAAGTTTGTCCTTCCTCATTATTGTTCAATCCTGGAATTGTGATTGTTCTTTCATTACCCATAGAAGAAGATTCTTGATTCTGCATCTTGCCATGTGTGAAGGTAATACCCAGCCTTCTCTATCTGTTTATCTGTTTTTCCACCCATGCTCTTGATCTATCAACCACCTCCCACCTCCCTCATCAAGATATTTAACTCTTTAAGGTCCTTTACTTGTGACCAATTAGGTGGTTGAATGGGTTTGCTTTTCTCATACTCATAATGGGGGTGAGTATGATTCCCATCATCCTTGACCTGATCAGGAATAGGGAAAATGCCACACTTCCTCATGAAATCCATTGACATCCTGGACCATGTCTTCCTCCTTATTGCATATTCATCCACTAGGTTGGTGCAATAGTCCTCTATGTCTACCTTGTGCTTGTATTTAGGTGTCAATTTTCTAGAATGGATCAAACTCTCTCCTTACCTTATAGTATCCAAGCTGATAAAACTGCAATTCTATATTAATTGTCTCTGCTACGTGTGCGAAAGGACATGTCTCAAGCATTTTCCCCAATGTGATAGAGGAAGACATACCTTGTCTATGTTTCTCCTTTGAATGCGATCAAATTTTGACAATTGCCTTACCACTTCAAGCAACACCATCTTATCCATGGGATATTTTGGAAGTTTGTAAGGTTCTGAGGTGAATCTCTGAATCATTATGTAAGTGAAAGCTAGGAACTGAATGTATCCCCATATCCATACTTCTATACCAATGTCATTGCCTCCTTAGACAATCTTCTATGTAGTCCTCATGTAATGTCCCTTAATAGTTTAAGACTTTAAGTCACCACAAAATACTTAATATGCTTACAACCTAAATTAACAAAGATTATGAAGATTCAATCTAGATAATCAAAGTGAGAATTATTCATTCATCTAACCATATTAAGTCATTTATAATATATATATATAATGATTAACACCCATACCCACCTTATTACTACTTCATCTTGAGAAGGAAGGATTAGGAGTGTAACTAAGGTGCCTAGAGACCAATCACAATAGGATCCCTCAAAGTTTACAGGTCCAAGCCTGTATCCTATCTTGGGACTTTGCCGTCAAGGCTTCCAGGACACTGACCCCTACCCTGTCTTGGGAGTGACACTATTGATTGGATTTAGACAAGCCCCTCCTTGGAAACATTATAGCACTGCCCTTCTCAGGCACCAAGTAGTAACAAGTCTGAGTATGGCCTTATACATATCTCTAAGTATTTATTTATATTCCTTAACTATTGTAGCTGATTATTCATTAGATATTACAGGATGTTGTAGCATACCCGATGCCCGTGTTTGTTTATCGCTTTGCTGCTGCAGAACTAAGGTCTGAATTGACTGGTTCTGTTCTTTTCCTCTTCTTAAGACATTAACATTTATTTCTTATTTTCCCGTTCCATGCCCTGAAAGAAGGATGGCTTTGTCTTCTTATATCTTATGTTGAAGATGATAAGAGGCGTTGGGAAAGTCACACCTCATGTCTCTTAGTGACTAACTCCTTTCATAACTAATCGCATCATTTCCTTCATAAATTCTAATCGATCAGAAATATATCTAATCACACCTTTCCATTAAGTGATAATTACTCATTACTCATTACTATTCTTTTTAATAACAAAGTTGATTAGTAATGATATCCAATATGCTTTATGTGCATGGTTAACAAGTCTCCTTTACTATGACTAATCCTTGATGCATCGATGCTATTGGAAGATAGCCTGTTTATTGAATCATGGACACTTGTCTGATACGTTAATATCAAACAATATTCTTTATCTCATTGCACATCGATATTAATGGAAGGATGATTGATATATTCTTAAACAATAATATTCCAAAGGATCGTTAATATTTAGATTGACTCTAAGCGATAATATTGCAAGTGTGTAATCAAGAAGTATATTCGAGACTTGCTAGTAAATCCACTGTGTATGTTAACTGCTATGAGGAACGACAATGTTCACCTGTTCGATTGCTTTGTTCTTATCCTTTGTTCATATATTTATTATTTAATATTATTTTTATTATTTAATATTATGTTGAGTGTTATAGTGATCATTATATTGATATTACATTAATATTATATTATAATTACCGATTATTATATTTACAAATAAATAGAATAATGATTAGCCACGTAAAGCAAGATATTGGTGCCACTGAAGTGCGTCACAAGATATCTATATCCTGTACAAAGTCAACCCTAGGCGATCAAAGTAAATGAGTGGGCTTGGGTGAAAGGATGTGCTTCACTGGAAAAACCAACAGCTTACTACCCTAAGGAGCTTTTCTGAAGCGTGTCCACCATTCTCGGGGTCATGTAACATATAGAATCGGGCTATGAAACAACTAAGTTGGATGGTCTAATAATGCCGCCAATTATAAAAAAATCCAATCCGCTATACCATATAGCCGGACCGTCAGACCTGATGGGGACCGGTTGGGCCCTCCCCTCCCTCTATATAGATCGAACTGGGAGTGACTGAAAGATACTGAGGTCTAAGGTCTGAGGTTCATCCATATAGCCGGGCCTCCTCCGTCGGGGGAGTGCCCTCAATCTGGTGAATCGAGAAAGAAGCCCCTCCCCCTTTCTCGATTCTGCGGGAACTAGAGTTTAGTTTCCCTGTGTCTGGAAACTCTACCACTGATGCTGCGGCGGGGAATCGGTTCTGGTGTTGGCTCCCCCGCACCATCCCTACGGGCCGGAGGGGGATACCACTCCCATGAGGGAAGGCTCCTCGAATGCTTCACCTACGAACAACTATTCCTAGTACTGCTATGTGATTCCTTGCGGCGGACACATCACTATTACTTATTGCACCCCGGTCCCTATCAAGCCCATTAGAATAGGCTGCGGGAGGAGCTAAACGAGGGAGCCGAACAATCAAGATTCTTTGTGGGCAACCACCTACCTTCTGGTAAGATTTCTTTGGGCTTGCCTAACACACTTTCTATTATCCCTCTTGGGGAAAGGGTGGTATAACAAACCATCTTGGGGGTGAGGACGGGACCTCTGGTTGGCCTAAAGAGTGAGAACTCCAGGTTATCCCTGTAATCTGAACTTAGTTTACGGTTATCCCTCATCTGCCCTTTAGAATAGTAGGGTGAGGGTGAGGTGAACTTGTAATTTGAACTGCGTTCAGGATTCTGTGAACCTGTAATTTGAACTACGTTCAGGATTCCAGAGGGGCTTCCACCATAGAATAGTAGGGGGCCCACAATTCATTATAGGCTTGCCTATAGAATAGTAGGGCCCTTAGAATAGTAGGGGCTCGAGGTTACAGTATTACCTGATGGAGGGATGAACAATGATAGAACTATCCATTGGGGCATCGAGTTCTCTGACGGTATTCACCAAACTTTTCTTTTGTGGGTGGGCCCCTCTCTTTATTAGTTATTGCCGAATATAATTTGAAGGGGTGGAAAAGAGGGGTTAGATAATATAATAGTAGATTAATGAACCCTATAGAGCAACTAAACTCAACTCAACTATATGGGCTTGCCCCCCCCCACCATCTCCCTAGGCCCAACCCCAGGTAGTGGAAGGAATAGTGCAAACCATGATGGTAAAAGGGGAATAAAATGACAAAGCGTGCAAGGCCCATAGAATTTTAGGGGCCTGGTGGTTGGTGCAAAGCCGGGTGCAAAGTCTACCTTTGTAAGAACTGTGGGTTTTTGATCTCAAGCTGGATCAGCCTTAACTAGTGTATCAAACTCATAAGAATCAATTGCTACTTATGGGTAAACTGGTATTGGGTACCCACTATTACATTAAACAACGGAACAACTGATATTCCAAACAGCGGGAGAATCGATATTCCCGTACCGTACTAGGGGGAAAGCCAACTTAATCTCCCTCCTGATGAACCGCATCAGAGCAGAACAACGCATCAGCCGATAACATTGCAAATCCAACTCCCCCTTATCCACTCTACCAGACAGAGAAGACACTTTGAGCTAAGAACCCAGGCTCCCACCCCCACACTGGCGGGCGTAAGAGCAATCTTTTCTACCACCCACCCCTAGATGAATGGAGGGCTACAATTGGGCGGGGCACAATATTATAGGCATGTTACCTATAGAATATGGCTAATGAAGTAGGGAAGGGGATCATGGACAACGCCGAAGTCCTCCCACCCCCGGGTGTGGCATATGGTTGTGACTCAAGATAGGGAAGAAGGGCGCTAGGTTTGGGTCGTTGATGGCAGTCCCTACCCCCTTCAAATAGTAGGGAAAGGGATCGTTGACAATATTGTATCTAATAATAGATTATATTGTATTATGATATTATTATATTCATACTATATTAATATATTTTATCCTTTCATTGTTTTATATAGATAAAATAATAAATTATATTATAAATTATTATTAATTAATTAATTTTTATTATTTATTATTAAGTCTTATGTTAGAAAGGGGACATTACACCTCCCTGCAGTGAGGGTGTGATATACATGGCAAAAACATCATTAACTCTTCTATAACTTGCCCTTTCATGAAGCTGAGGCTCACGATGACAATCCTATACTTGAATTGTCCCTTCTCATTCCCCACTACGCCCTTGCATATAAGTCCTGGATACAGGATGTTCCTTGACAACAAGTAAACCACATAGGAACTCATAGACTGTCTTCCTTTTTTCCAAATTCCTCAATTGAGTGTCCAAATTATCACTGATTATCCTGGCCTAGTTGATCATCACTGTCCCTGCTGAAACCTCCTCTATAAAATAAAACATCCAATTCTCAAACATAGCGCCCTGGGGCGTTCCCATGACCCTATTCAACATGAAAATCATGTCACTATATTCATCCTTAAAATCTGTACTTACAAGCTTCTTAGGCAGTTTGGGATCGTGTCTTCTTGGTTCACTGATCCAACCTTTATTGATGATGTCTATGCAAGCCTCAGGTTTCTTTTCAAACAGGGATTGTGCCTCTTCTTCAGTCCTTATTTGCATCCTTGGATAATAGGGAATTCCAAAGGTCTCCCTCACTGCCTCTTCTCCTAGGAATGCAAACACTTTCTCCTTAGTTTTAATTGTCCTAGGATCATAATGCCTCGCACATTCCACCAAGAGCTCATTACATTGAATGGCTGATGGAAATCCTGCTGCATGGTAAATGCCACTTCTCATTATGCTGACTTCCATGGGGGAAGGTAAGTGATCTTTTGTTCCGAACATTCTACACTTCATTCTTCTTATGTCCAAGTGCTCCATGTTGATGTCTGCGACCTTCCACTTGGATGAAATCTAGGATTTAGGATAGAATCCCTTCATCACCCTCTTTATGTGCGCCTTCCTTGCTGCTGCCCCTTTGTTCTCTGCCGTGTCACTGTTTAAAGCTCAAAGTTAGCATGGTATAATGGATTAAACAAATGGATTACTTTGAAACCTTTCTAACTCTTTGATTTTATCCCTAAACTCGATTCCAAGACCTAGAAAAATTATGTTTAATGGCTGCATGTGAAACTTAGAATTGAGGTGATAAGGACTATGTCTGAGGACTATTGCAATTATGGGCATAAAATTTATCCTTTACTACCCCGAACTAAAACAAATCAGAATCTTGAAGTCATGAAACCCAAAAATTTTCTAAGGACTAAGTCTGAAGACTAAGACTGAGGACTAAGTCTGCAAATAGGTGTAATCAGACTGTTATGGCTTCAAAATCATGATTAAATTGAGTTGTTTAGACTCCAAAAATGTAAATTTCAAATTTTACCATTAATGCATTAGTTTTGATTTCTGAGGATAGCTCTGCAACTTACCTCAAAAGCCTTGAAATCTACCCAAATTCCATAACAAATGCAGCTCTATCATTAACCATGTCCTTGACAAGAGTATGATGGTATTCAAAGGTTAAAATGTGAAAACACTACCTTTTGCCAAAAGTTATAAATCTGGTTTTCTGAGGATATGGTCTGCAACATACATTTTCTAAATGATTTTTCCTCAACCTTGCAAAAATGATCCTTACAATCTTGGCAACAACGTCTGCTATGAATGAGAGAGTTAAGGATTTTTCTTTCTTTTCTAGGGAAAATCGTCCCTCTTGGAAAAGTTTCAGACTTTACCAATATATTCCAGCCCATTGGTCACTCTAATTCAATCTTTGGTCTCATATTTTACCTTCTGAACTGCCTGTAATGAGCGTTGATGGGAATTAGTGACTTGGAATTTAACAATGATTTTCTAAAAAAATTCAAACTATTGGAAGTATTCTGATCTAAGATCTGAAAATCACCACTTACAGCTTTTGGTAATCATTTAGATTTGATCCTTGATTTTGTAGAACTCAAATTTGAACTGCAAACACCCGTCGCTTGCTTGTAATTTCTGATTTTCCTTGTGAAATCACAGCTCTTATGGGTTTCAGATTTTTGGATATACAGTCTTCCTTCTTAGCCACCTATGTTCACCTTGGTGACATTCGAACTTCCTCTCCTACAAACAGCGATTTTGAATGGCATTCTTCGGCATCTTCAAATCTCCATCTTAATGCTGGCTGATTCCAATGGTGGCTTAGCTATGTTTTCCCAGACTTCACTCTTCTTAGCAGCCTCCTTAACTTGCTTTAACCTTCTTCATAAATTGTCCCACTCCTCCTTTGAGTCCAAGCAAAGTCAATTTGTACTTTATTTGCTGCTGTAGGTGGTCTTTTAAAAAGGTTTTGGGTTTGAATCCCCCACACAGCTAATGTGGGATAATTGCTTTGCTCCTTGGGAGTTGTGCATATTGAATATTAATTCATTTCCCTTGTATTTCACCAAATTTCATTTCATTTCCTCAACCATAGCTTCTAAGGGAAAATCGATTGGTATGGGACAAATTCCATTTCATTTTTCTCATCTTCGTTAACTCTCATTATCTCCCCAAATGGGAAAATCGATTTGCACATGGACACTTTAAATCCCCCAAAATTTCCTTCATTTCTTTAAGTCTCCTGCAAAGGGGAAATTCGAATGCCTCAAGGACTCTCATTTTTCTTATCTCCTTGTTCACATAAAGGAAAATTGATTCATGTAGGGACAAATCCAATCCAAGCCTCCATATTTTCGTTCACTCACAAAAGGGGCTCTAAAGGCAAAAAAGACCCCTATAGGGACTAATGGAAAATCTACATGCACAGGGACAAGTAAGACATTCTATGAGTTCCTATGTGGTTTACTTAGAATATTTCATATTTCATTAACATATCCATGTATTTGTTCATATTCCAAGGGATCCTCATTGTTATCACTTTTATCAACAAGGTCACCACCATTTATTTCTATATTGGATAACTGCTCTGCATGCAGCGTGTTATTTTTGTGCAAGGTAATATCTTCACTATCAAGCAATCTATAGAATTTGTCTTTAGGAATCTCCATTATGGCAGTAACTTGCAGGACAATGGAAGTGAAAGTGAACTTGCTACAAGAGCCCATAAGGTGCTTTCTTTTGCCCTGAAACAGTTCATTACCTAGCTCTCAAATGTGTCATAAATTTCAGTAAAAAGGGTAAGCCAAAATTTATTTTATACTTAATTGAAATTCATATTGAAACAAAAATGAATCTCTTGCCTTGAAGTACCTTGTGTATTGTCCCAACCCATAACATCCCAAAAAACAGACTAGACATTTTTTGTAAATTTACATTCAAAAAAGCCAAGTTACTGGTTCAGATCTGGGTACGAGAACCCGGTACGTGGATACGTGAATTTTTTTTGGGGGGTTTTGGATTTGTTTGGGTAACACACACACACACACATAAATATATTATAATTATATATATATACAAAAAATTTAGAACCCTATGTAAAATAACAATTTAATTAAAACCCTAGGAGAGGCAGTTTTCTGTTATTTCCCATATTGCTTTGTTATTCTTTTATTTCCTTGGCATCTTTGGATTTCTACATCTCCTAAATCTCCTCCATGCATAGGGATCAAAGTAATGAGGCTCGGACCCGGCTCGGACCCGGCAAGGGTAACTCGACTCGTGACCCGGCTCGGACTCGCCCGTGACTCGGCAGTGACTCGGCAAAGTGACAAGACCCTTGAAATTTAGAGATTTTTTAGGATTTAAAGAACATTGCATGCGCCCATTACTGAATAAAGCTTAAAGACACAATAACATCATGAAATAGAAGGTAATTTGATAATTTTGATCACATACATAAACATTTCATTTT
>MU224875.1:3527526-3581887 GCA_018584345.1 Thuja plicata | reverse complement strand
TTAATATTGAATATTAAATTTTCATATGATTAATAATAATATAACATATATAATATATTATTATTAATCAACATGTATTATATATATTCTAATGATCATACGACTGAAGCTACGAACATTAACACATAAAGCTAATAAAATCACTTTTTTTCCCGGAGAATGTATAATGCCCTGGCACAAAGTGTCTCAGAGACTCCCAAGCCCTATGGAGTTCTACAGACACTGCAGATCCAGTAGGTTATTATGAGGATGTAGGTCATTCCAAAATTTTTGACTTTTATTTTGGCATAGCCAGGCTGATATTATTTCTTATCAAAACTTGTCATGGTTTAGATCCATTTACCTGAAAGAGATATGCCCTGAATCTTTAGGCCTTTTAAGCCAAAACCACCATTATTCAGTAATACTAATAAACAACACGTCCAAGCCAATGTGAGTCTTTTTTTATTACCTTTATCTTTCGACTAGAAAAAGTTTCTAACTTTCTAACCATTATCTAAATATTTTCAAACTACAACCAATTGGAGGGATAATAAATGCTAAAGGAGAATAGTACTTCCTAACATATTTGGACTCTACCAGCCAGGGAAAGAAGGTAATCCTACCACTTACAATTTTTCTTTTAAATTTTCTGATATACCCATTCCCACATCTTTAAAAGACAGAAAATAAATTTCATAATTTTGTTATGACTACCTATTCCCAACCCCATTTAAGAATCAAGCAAGTGCTGAATCCTTCCAATCATATTTTAAAAGCTTAAGATTTGGCAAAAACTCGACAAATTTTCCAAAAGTTTAAAACACAAATTTTTAACAATAATCTTAAAATATGTGCATAAAACTGAATTTACAAAGGTCATAACTAGTTTTTCCTTCATTTATACCTCTAATATGAGTTCAATTCACATTACAGCATGTTATGATCATAAATTACATAGCTGTGTTACTATCTTATAAATCCCATTCATGGAAAACATGGGCTGAAAAATAAACTTTATTTTTTGCTTTTTGAAACTAGAGTGAAGGTCTGGGGTTGTGAGTTCTCCTTGTGGGGATTTGGCGGTGGCAGCCCCCCTTGCGTTGTTTTGGGGGAAATGCCCCTTACATGTACCCAGTTGTCATATAGGTGGGGTCAAGGAACAGGGACCCTGCCACCAAGCCCAACTTTGGGCCGTCGAGATGATCCAAACCTTCATGTCGCATGCTCAAAAGCTCAGGAAAAAAACATCTCGAATGGATGAAGAAAAACAATTCACAAATGAGGTTTTTATGGGCAGAACCAACTTATGCATCCGTGGCCAAGTTTTTGTCTCAATTTCACAAGTTTTTGGTGAGTTATTCAGCAGTTTACTCACATGTACTTATAAGTTTTAACAAGATTTAAATGATTTCTTTGACCATGCTTCTAACAAAGGATAGGAGATTTACTAGAGGAAATTCTAGAACCAGATGCAGCACAGTAAATACCAAGCCTGTTAATAGGATTCTCAAATTTCCTTTGAAATTCTTGAACCAGATGCAGGACAGTAAATGCCAAGCCTATTAAATAAGGTCCCCAAATTTTCTTTGTCCTGAGGGAACAAGGCAGTTGCAAACTGAATATTAACCAAGTCACTGCTATTGGTGAGGGTTAATTCTTTGACTTGTAAGCCAAGAGAACAATCTCAGTAAAATAATATTCCCTCCACAACCTTAAGCCAGCTTCCTTATTTAAATCATCTTGAATGCCTTGGATATTTCTTGACAATTTCCAGGGGTAGAATCCTGAGATTGTTCCTTAACACTTACTTCCTTCGTTTTAGTACTGCTGTTACCTGTATCTATTTTCCTAAAAACGGTATTACTTTGAGGATTTTCCACAGTAGTCTTCTTAGGGTGCCATACTTTTTAAAGCTGAAAATATTTATGTTGCTTTTCTTCAAGCATATAGGCCATATAAACAAATGGATGGTTGTATCAAATTAAAATTGTATCCATCTTAGTCAATACACAGCTCTTATTGAGCTTCTTAAGTATGCTTTCTAAGACTCTCTCTACCTTACTGACATTTGTTTTCTAAGGTTTGGCTTTGACATACTTTTAAGAGTTTCTCAACTTTATTGATGTTTGTTTTCTAGGTTTCTTCAAGAATATTGATTCTCTTGATGTCAATGAGTTTCAGCTAGGATAAAACTAGTGTTTACTCAGTGCAAAATGAATCCTCCCTTGGTTAATTCTCTGCAATTCTGCTTGTGGGTGCTATCTTGGTTTCTGTGTGACTGTTCTACAAAGTGTAACCTTGTTTCTATCTAGAGTTTTTCTCTCCTAATGTATGTTTCTTGCCAAGATATTTTGGTGTATTTATTTATAATTGAAACCTGGAAAAATTATATTATTGCTTCAGATATTTTGATCATTGCTTATTGAGATTTCTGTGTTCGTTGTTTCAAGTTTGATGGTGCATTGCTTTGGATGTGACTGAGTAATAATGTACTGATTTGATATCTATTTTCTTTTATTTTTCTTTCTTTTGCAATGTATCTGTCGGGTTTCCATAAACTTTGGTTGTCGCTTAAGCTATTATTCCTCGCATTAATCTAGAGAATATCGGTCCAATCAACTAATTATCCTTCTCAGTAGGTTGATCCAAATAAGGTGATTTTTCACTTAACTGACTGACCAAGCAATGACACCAATTTCCTAAAGTTTCTTTATATTGAATTCTAGTGTTTTTGTAATTAGTAGTGTGTACAAACTAAATGAAGGCATGTTGGAAGTGTGACTTTAAACAGCACACAATTTACTTAATGGGGTGGAGTACAAATGATATGGATGACTACTGAGAATATAAGCTGAATGATATTTGTTTTATGTTTGATACTTGCAGGCTCAGCTTCTTGCACAGCAAGATGAAGATGGCACCGATATAACTGAGCAAGCAGTTGTGAAGCAAGAAAACACTGGAGTCCATGGAAATGGTAATAAGTTGAGCCTGGAAGGGAAAAATGATTCAAGTGGCATGGAAGCAGTTGCCAGTGAGGCCATGGTTCGCAAGATGTTGACTGATATTTTCATTGATAATGCCCAATTACGCAAGGTTGTAAATTCTGTTACACGTTCAGCTCTTTTGGAAGATCAGAAAGCTGAAAAGGATGAAGAGGATGAAGCTCCTGCAAGGAAAAGTGTTCTAAACATGTTTTTAGAGAAATGATCTTCCATGTATACAGGGAACCTAGGTTGCCTAATAAAAATGGACATGGATAGATTTGCAGCTCACATTTATATTAAACATGGTGGGATTTGACAAATCAAGCATTTCAAGAATCTTAAGCAGTGCACCTCTCGGAAGATGTATTTGTTGGAGCCACTGAAATTTTGGGTCAGTGGCGTTGCCGATTGTATGCTACATGTTCTTCCAAATCATTGAATTTGTACAATGGTTCTATATTCTCTGAAATTTGAATATCTGCACTGTTTGTGAAACATTCCAGCTAATCCCCCTCTTATGAAATTGTCACTATCTCATTTAGATGGTGGCAGACAAACATTATTATTTCTTTATGAAGAGAAGGCTATAAATATGTACACAATCATGGGTATATGGATTAATTCACTGAAAATAAGTGGCATTATTTCCTAGGAGATTGAAAATGCCAGGCTCAAAAGTTGTGTACAGTTATTTGGCTTGAATCCAAAGGAATATAAATTCCCAGTCTCTAGGTTCTAGTTTGGGCAGCAATTGACAGAAGTGTGATGCTGGAGGATGACTTTGGAGATAACATTTGTATATAGTAACATACTTCTAGGATCAATTGTTTTTCTATAATATTTTTTCTAGAGAACAGGTTGATAGGCAACAAAACTGTTCAACTTGGTTTTCTGTGTGCTAATTTGATCTAATGAACAGGACAGTGAAGTCAGCTGATTCCATAATTCATAGTCATGCAGGTACGCTTTTATATTGTTATTTCAAAGTGATGGTAAATTTTTGCACATTTCTATGAATGCTCTGTGCTATTAAGTATTAACATTGGATATCCTAATCTGATGCTATTCACAAAGATGGCATCTTAGCAATTAATATATGATTTTCTGAGAATGCCAAGTTTATATATAGATGTTTTCCAGTAAATTTCATTCAGGTGTCACAACAGCTAAGTTGACCAATTGATTTGATCTAGACCGTCTATATCAATTCTCAGATTTCACTGATCTGATGTAGACTATCTAATTCTGCATGGTGATCTCTGTGAAAAAGCTTATTGTTGACCTTTCTGGTTTTGCTTGTGTTTTCTTCCTTTCTATATGATGCTGTTTCGATATTCCAGCTTTGTCTTAACTTTTCCATGGTGCACACCTTTTTAAATCTTTTTGTTAGAACTTTCATGTGGTTTGGCCTTTCAACATGTTTTGGGTTGGCAATTTGTCCATATTCTTGTGTAAGACAAGTTTTCACATGGACCAGAATTTCACAAACCTTTGCCTTTGATATGATGTTGCTTAGTGTTCAGACTCCTGACTGCAGAATTACATAAACCTTTTAACTTTAGTTCTCCTTTATCTGTTACATGTTCTCACTGTAGTGGGGTGTATGTAATTTTTCTGCCTTATCATAGTCGGGAATTCTTGAGATCTTATATTTTGAACTTCTTGGCTGCAGGCATTAAAATATGAGTGCCACATCCTCAAGGTAACAACTTTTGACGTTGCTTTATGTTCAGAGCCCTTACTCCAGAAACAGATATTTTAAATTTAGCTCTAACGTTTTCTTATTGTGGTGGGGTGTATCTTCTTGTCCACCTTAGCATAATAGGAAATTCTTCTGAACTTATATTTTGTACTCTTTCTGCAGGTATTGAGGTGTTAGTGCTGCATACTCTTTAAGATTAACTCTATCCCTTTAAAAAGTTTAGACTTCTGATCTACACAATTCACAACGCCATGATGCAAAACAAGGATCTATTACAGATCATACCGACTCTGTTAAGGGCGACTCATAGGTTATTGTTCTAGCCAATTCATGCTGGTTTTGTCAAGACAAGCATATGAACGTAAAAGGGCAGATACTAACATGGGAGTTGTGAATTTTTGTTTGCATGTGCAACACATGTAGACCTATTTATGTTAATATGTTTTTGAATGAAGCTCCATCTGCATATTGTAGATGTATCTCTTTCAAAAATATATGGTGTATGACAATTTCTGGCTTCAAATTCTTATCTATTGTTTGAGTGGCTCTCGGGTATTTATTTGTATATTCATACAGTAACAATTCCCTTATGCTGAACCAATACTATAGACCTTATCATCTGGCTGGTTCTAGTTTACAAGTAACTTGGTCCTGAGTTTGAAGCTTATGTTGGATTTAGGATACAACTATTGCACAAGCCGTGGATTGAAACTTGACTCTCTCCTTCACCTCCCCACCAATTAAAGAATTATATTAAATGGTTATATATAGACATTTTAAATTAATCATAATATGCACGCTTGCCAGTATCTTTTATTGTATAGATTTAAATTGGACACCATTCTACCAGGCACACAATTTTTATCCTCGCTCCAATTGCACATTTTATAATTTAGTTCTAGAATTGAAATGGGCGGTTTCAGTTTTCTAGATATAGAATGTCAGTTATACTGAACTAGTGACTATTAAAACTGATGCCTTTGTTATGGATAAATATTTCTCTGTGTAAGATTTGTACCCCAAGCATCGCCATTTGAATAGAAATAAAAATTGTCTCCTATGACCACATTATTCTTACTTCTTTGCTACATTTTTTGATCTTGCTTTCTCTCTAAATGGCTGAGCTTTTTGTTTGTAATTCAGGATCGAGATACATCAATATAAATGGTTTTCAAAGGTGTTTGAGATGCCACATTATGTAGGCAGGTAATGTTTCGAGCTCCTGGCACACGGAATCGAAGCTCCTGACTCCTGGTGAGCAGAGACTGCAGGCCGTACGGTTGGCAGAAGGTTCGTAGGGTGGCTGAAATGTGGTTGTACGGTGGACGTTATGAGGCCGTACGGTGCTGGCTGGAGGCCGTACAGTTGCTGGGTGGAGGCGTACGATTGCTGGCTGGAAGGCCGTATGGTGATGGGAGACAACACAGATGTCTAGAGGGAGGTGCCTGTGGGGTAAGGAGTGTGCCTTCGGGCCAAATTGAATTAAGGAACCAATATAAACCAATATAATCCACAATGACAGATCAATTCAATACTTGCGAGGAAAGATAATAATAATCAATTGATAGTATTTCAAATTCGCCAGATCCGAACAGAGAACAGGCAAAGTATGATGAGGGTTGAATCCCACCGAAACTGCAAATACCAACTAGGGAGGGTCTTTCACCTCCGAAATGGCAGACCACAGAATTCCAACAGGAATTCACAATTACAATAAAATATCAAAACTCAACATGAGAAATACATCCTACATGCCAGTCATAAATACCCGTCGGAAAAACTCCTGAGGTGTACAAATAAAGCTGACACGGCACACTAACATCTACGCTAAAATAAAAGATGGGTCCGGGATAAGCTAAATCGATCGGAACCCATATACAAGTTTATTTTATTTATTTAATAACAGGGACAGTACAGTCCTCTCGTCCCAAAGATTGCTTGTCCTCAAGCAATTGTAGATTTGGATGATTCAGAATTTGCTCGTCCTCCCAGGTAGCATCTTCCAACGCACCAGAAATTTTTTGACCGTGCGAGTCCTCAACTTTTTCTCTCGGGTGGTAATGACTTCAGCCGACTCCAGAACTAACTTCCCTTCACCGTCGAGGGGTGGTAAATCTTCAGACACAGTGACATGTTGCCCCACCGCCTTCTTTAGGCAAGATACATGAAATACATTGTGAATCCTGCTTCCCTCGGGTAGATCTAGTTCATAGGCAACCTCACCCACTCGTTTGGAAACACGGTAGGGTCCGTAGAAATGCGACCTCAATTTCTCCTTCCCGGATGCCTTTAGGGACGACTACTTGTATGGCTGAAGTCGAAGGTATACCAGGTCTCCCACTTCAAAACTCCTCTCAATGTGATGCCTGTTAGCATACATTTTCTTTTGATTCTGAGCCGGTAGGAGATTCTCCCAGAGTGATCTTAGGATATCTATTCCTTCCTGCAACCAATCTTTTACCTTTGGTGCGCGACTATCTCCCAACGCCATGTCCACGAATGAAGTTGGTTCATACCCGTACAAAGCTTTGAAGGGAGTCATTCCGATGGACATGTGATAGGTGGTGTTGTAACAGTGCTCCCCCGGATGTAGCCACTTGACCCACGCTTTCTACTGTGCGGACACAGTTTCTGAGATATCCTTCCAACCACTTGTTCACGATCTCTGTCTGTCCGTCAGTCTGCGGGTGGTAGTTTGTGCTGGGTGACAACTCTGTTTCTGCCAGTCGAAATAGTTCTTTCCAGAAAGTATTGAGAAAACGATTGTCTTGGTCGCTCACTATGTTTTGAGGGAGTCCATGCAACCGGAACACCTCCCGGATGAACAAGTCTGCCACTTGTGCTGCTTGGTATTCCCCTGAAATAGCAAAGAAGTGTGCATACTTGGTCAATCTGTCAACCACCACAAAGATGCAATATCTTCCTTGCACCTTCGGAAGCCCAGTAATGAAATCCATTGAAATGCTAGTCCATTTCTGCTCAGGAATCGACAGTGGCTGAAGTAGTCCTGCTGACATAGTGGGTTCTGATTTGTTCTGTTGACAGGTAGGACATTCCTGGACATATCGGAGGACATCGTTCTTTAAGCCCTTCCAGGAGAACCTTTCCCTGATCTTCCTGTAAGTTTTCAAATATCCCTAATGTCTGGCCAGAGGTGAGTCATGTATCTACTTCAGAATCTTCGCCTTCAATTTGGATTCGGGTACCAAGTATATTCTGCCTTTGTAGTATATAATATCATCAACCACCTTGTATCTGTCATCTTGTCCTTCGCCATCCAGCAACTGACATGCAAAAGTATTCTTGGAATACTCAACCAACATGTGTGCTCTCCAATTGGTTGAGATTTGAGATAAAGAGCATATCGTTGGCCGTCTCGACAAGGCGTCAACCACCACATTATTTTTTCCCTTTATATATTCAATGTCAAAATCAAAAGCCTATACATTACTTACCCACTTCTCTTGCCGTTCATTGAGTTCCCGCTGATCCAGGAAGTGCCGAAGGCTGTTATGATCTGTACGCACGGTGAACTTGGCTCTGACGAGGTATTGTCAAAATTTTGTCAAGGCGTGCATGATGGCGATCATCTCCTTGTCGTAGATGGAATACAATTTCTCGGCTCCAGAAAGCTTCCGACTCTCAAATGCAATCGGGTGACGGTCTTGCATCAGCACGGCCCCAATACCCTCTCCGGAGGCATCACACTCCAAAATGAAGGGCTGGGTGAAATCTGGAAGTGCCAGCACCGGGCAAGAGCTGATGACTTCTTTGAGCCTTTCAAAAGTTTGTTGTGCCTGTTCGCTCCATTGGAATGATCCTTTCTTTGTTAGGTTCGTAAATGGTGCACTGAGCTGTGAGAATCCCTTCACGAACTGCCTAGAATAATTGCACAACCCAAAGAATCCGTGCAAGTCTGAGAGAGTCTTTGGTGGCGGCCAATCCAAAATGACTTGAATCTTTTCCTGATGCACTTGGACCCCTCGCTCACTGACAATGTGCCCGAGGTACAATATCTCCGTCATCCCAAACTCACATTTTGACCTTTTGGCAAACAAGGACTGTGATTCCATAATCTCCAGTATTTCATCCAAATGCTTCAAATGTTCCTCCCATGTCTTACTGTATATGAGTGTCATCAAAAAATACCAATAGAAACTTACGCACTTGCTTGCTGAAGATGTGATTCAAACAGGACTGGAATGTGGCGGGAGCATTGGTCAATCCAAATGGCATGACCAGGAACTCGTAATGCCCATAGTGGCAATGGAAGGCCGTTTTCTCCACATCTTTACCTCTCATACGGATCTGATGATACCCAGATCGGAGATCTATTTTCAAAAAATAGACTGCACCATGCAGTTCATCCAACAACTCGTCGATCCTGGGAATAGGGTACCTTTTCTTGATGGTTTTCTTATTTAATGCACAGTTGTCCACACACATCCTCAGAGTTCTGTCGTTCTTGACTAGTACGACAGATGATGCAAAAGGGCTGGAACTGGGCATGATCCATCCCTTGTCGAGAAGCTCTTGTATAGTTGTTTCAATTTCATCCTTAAACCTTTTAGGATGGCGGTATGGTGTGGTGATGACAGGTTGGGCGCCAGCCTCCATCTCGATAGTGTGTTCAAACCCACGGTGCGGTGGTACGCCTAGTGGTATGTCAGCAAAAACTAATTGATGCTTCTCCAACACATTCTAAAGTTCCTCATCCTGATAGAAGGTAGGCTGTCCATGTACTAGTTCTGATGAGATAAAACAGTGTGCGGCCCAAACCATATCGTCGTGCCTGAGGATGACCTCCATCCATTGGGTAGAAATTTCCCTCGGTCCTCCATTCGACATTTCCCTCAGAACAACTTTCTTGTCATCCACCTTGAATGAAAATTTCATCCGTTTGAAACTCTGTGTGTATTCATCCAATGTTTCCATCCACTGGATGCTGAGGATGACTTCCATGTCGTCCAAATCAACTACAAAGAAGTCATCTGTCACCGTGTGGTTACCCATAGAAATGCTCAGCGGTGGGACCAGATGGGTGCAAGACAAAATGCTTCCTCCTGCCACCTTGATGTTGACTCCTTGGGGGTGCCTCTGTAAACCCCTTTGTTTCACTAGTGAGGAGTTGATGAAGTTGAGGGTAGCCCCGCTGTCTAGCATGACCACAACCCTCTATCCGTGGAGGGTACCCCGTACCCGGAAAATAGTGCATCTCAGGGTTCCAGCTAAAGCAGCAGTGGACCAGTCTCTTTTCAACAATGTGGCAATTCTTTCCGCATGGTTTAGGTTAGCTTCTCGGGCAGCTGGCTGTTCGTCTTCCTTAGCTTCTGGTGCATATTCTTCCTCTTCATCATCTGACATTACTTCAATAGATTTTTCCCTTGCCTAAGCAATGATGTCCAGATTCCCATGGTTCCCTACAATTGAAGCATAGCTTCCTCCTTCTGAGCTTCCGTCAGGTAGCCTCATCCAGAAGAGGTCGCTTTGGCAGAGGTCCATTGTCCTTTTCTTTGGGAATAAGGGGTGGTTTGGACTTTGCATAATTCCTGGAGGAGGAAGATGTTGACATGTCGCGTGCCTTCTTGATTGCCTCTGTGAGTGTGATGGGATTGAACCCCTTCACCCATCCTCTCAAAGGTTTTGCCAACCCATCCATGAATAACACGACCAATTGTCTCTCCGAAATATCAGTTAGCAGGACTGATAATCTTTGAAATTATGTAATGAAATTGTCCACTGTACCCGTTTGTTTCAACTTAGCCAAATCTTTGAAATTAAGCTCAGGATCTCTGCCATCAAAATGATCCATTAATCTCTCAGTGAAATTAGCATAGGAGGTTATTTGATCACGGCCCAGAGTGACCATGCCATGATGCCACCATTCGTGAGCTAACCCTTCCAGATGTAGGGCCGCAAATTTTATGGCTTTGTCCTCCAGCATAGGGTTGAGCTGGAAATAGGTGTCGGCCTTCTACACCCAGGCCCTAGCTGTGGTGGAACCAGAACCATCAAAAGTTGATAAATTAACTTTACCGATCTTTCTCCTAAGGTTGTTGTTATAGTAGCCACCCCGATTGTTGCAGCCTGAATATCTCATTCTCAGATCTACATAATCCTTGTAGGTTATATCCCCATCTAGATTTGCATTCCTCTAGTCCTCCCGAAGTTGATCTTGCATATCTTGGAATGTAGGTGGTTCTCTGTGTTGTGCTTCCGTTCGAGGGGGGAAGGTGGGCATCGATGGTCGAGAGTGTGTTGGTTCGGGGTTTGCCCTACTTGCAACAGAATTGTCACTTTGCACATTTTGCTATGTGGATGCTTTGCCTTTAGCCAATTTTCGTAATGTCTCCTCCATGAGTCGCTGAGTGTCATTGATCTGCATTTGGTTTCTGGAGAGCTCTCTTAGCAATGCCATGAATTGAGCGGCAGGATCCTGTTGATCTTCCATTCTATTAGCTGAATGATATATGTTCCTTCCCCTGGTATATACTAGCATTCAAACCCACAAACTGGCAGAATCACCAGCTCTAATACCACTGTAATGTTCCGAGCTCCTGGCACACGGAATCAAAGCTCCCAACTCCTGGCGAGCAGAGACCGCAGGCCGTATGGTTGGCAGAAGGTCCGTAGGGTAGTTGTAATGTGGTCGTACGGTGGAGGTTATGAGGCCGTACGGTTGCTGGCTGGAAGGCCGTATGGTGATGGGAGACAACACAGATGTTTGGAGGGAGGTGCCTGCGGGGTAAGGAGTGTTCCTTCGGGCCAAATTGAATTAAGGAACCAATATAAACCAATATAATCCACAATGACAGATCAAATCAATACTTGTGAGGAAAGATAAAAATTATCAATTGATAGTATTTTAGATTCGCTAGATCCGAATAGAGAATAGGCAGAGTAGGGCGAGGGTTGAATCCCACCGAAATTGCAAATACCAACTAGGGAGGGTCTTTCACCTCCGAAATGGCAGACCACAAAATTCCAACAGGAATTCACAATTACAATAAAATATCAAAACTCAAGATGAGAAATACATCCTATATGCCGGTCATAAATACCCGTCGGACAAACTCCCGAAGTGTACAAATAAAGCCGACACGACACACTAACACCTACGGTAAAATAAAGGATAGGTCCGGGATAAGCTAAATCGACCGGAACCCAAATACAAGTTTATTTTATTTATTTAATAACAAGGACATTACAAGGCACCAACAAAGTTATAAATTACATGTTAGATCTAACCTTTCTAAATGGTAGGTGGAGTTCTGAATGCTAAAATCTACCTAGAAAACTAAACGAAGTAAATATAAGAATGTATGTTCACCTCAACATCTCCTCAAAAGTGCAATTTAGGGAAGTGTGAGGTGGCGTCTAGAACTATGCTTGTTGTGTGTTCAATTACAGTTCTTATAGTTGCATAACAATAGTAATATAACAAGGATCACATCTATAAGATGTAGTTGAACTAAAAAAGGTAGGGGTCAGTTTTTCACTTAATGTTGGGTAGGCATAGACATTGTATACATTGTATGTGTCAAGATGACAAATCGATTACAACTATGAATGAAAAATTGGGAAGAACCCAAAGAAACATGGAAAATTACGAGATTGAAAATTACAAGTGTTGAAGTAGTGACAACCACATTAAGTTGAAAAGGCATCATAAAGTGCACCAAGTTAAAAAGAGTATTCGGTAAACTAAAACAAGTACTATGAAGGAAGCAAAAATAATTTGTTGGGATGGATTAAAATTGTTAAGCAGATTAGGATATCAAATCAAGAAACACGTAAATTTAGCACATAAATTTTTGTGTTTAAAATCTCAACTATCATTATGAATGGTATGAATTCAATTACTCTAAAGCCCAAAATAATTTGTTGGGATGGATTAAAATTGTTAAGCAAATTAAGATATAAAATCAAGAAATACATAAATTTAGCACGTAAATTTTTGTGTTTAAAATCTCAACTATCATTATGAATGGTATGAATTCAATTACTCTAAAGCCCAAAATAATTGATGTGAATGCAAAAAGAAGTGCAATATAATGACTTGATTTTTTGGTAGCAGGAAAAACACAATACACAATAGATAAAACAAGACACATAACACAACTGTTACCCTAAGAAAACCCTCCAACTTAAGGGAAAAACCCAGCCACACAATAACATCACTTTTATTGAATAATAATAATAGTCTGAATTTTACAATCCTTACGATAAACTGAATGATGCTCTCTTCCCCCAAGAAGAAGAAAACGAACTTTCTACCATATTCAAATATCTCGTACGAAGATGCATAAAGAGGATGACTCTTCATTGTCAAAGACAATGAAGAGTGTACCGTTATCTACGAACCAACAAGCAGCTGAAAAGCCAACTGTTACTCCAGAAACGCCACTCCAATAGATGCCAACACAGAAACCATTACAAAGACTTTAGGAAACCACTCATGAAACGATGCTCGATACAAGATAAGGGAGATCCGAATGGCAGTCTTGAAGAATTGACAACAGAGAATATAAAAATAATACTTGAATGAAGAACGACAACATAACACATCATGAAGAGAATACTACTGCAGGTATGAAAGATAACGCCTGCTGCTACATTGCGCCAACAATGACTGTTCATGTTTGGTAGAAAAATTGCCTTATATTGATAGGGGTATAAAAACAATGGAGAAGGTGAAATGCCACAATTATTTCAAATTAGATTGTGAAATGCTAAATGAATCACATAGATTTCTAAGGGCGGCAAGCTTCATACAAATGAGTGGAGTATAGATTTGATCAAACATCCTGTAAGGCTCAAATAAAGAACCAATTTTGAGAGTTCCCAATATTGCTCTTGAAGAACAGAATTAATTGAATTGGTACAACAGAGAGTATGAAAATAATACTTGAATGAAGAACAACAACATAACACATCATGAAGAGAATACTATTGCAGGTATGAAAGATAGCTCCTGCAGCTACATTGCGCCAAAAATGACTATTGGGGTATAAGAAAAATGATGGAGAAGGTGAAATGCCACAATTATTTCAAATTAGATTGTGAAATGCTAAATGAATCACATAGGTTTTCTGAGGTTGACAAGCTTCATACAAATGTGTGGAGTAGAGATTTGATCAAACATCTTGTAAGGTTCAAATAAAGAACCAATTTTGAGAGTTCCCAATATTGCTCTTGAAGAAAATAATTAATTGAATTGGTACATTGTTTTCAGCAACACTCATGAATGATACAAAAGTACAACTAACAATATCACACTTATTGAGCTATAGCTTAGCTCTAGACGACTCATGGTGGAAGGCCAACATTCAACTTGTTGTTTTACTTCACATATTGACGGGCATTTTGAGGGGAATTTTCCTCTTGCTTCCCCTTGTAAAAAGATTTTGATGATAGCATTATTTGGATTGTTGGTAAGAGGAAGGATGGTCCCTATTTTGCTTCCCAAACTCATGCTCAAGTGGTGGGCGAAAGGTCAACTTGCTCTAGACTTGAGATTGTGTAAGGGGGACCTTATTGACCCCAACCCTCTCTTTTGGTTTTTGTGGTTGTTGTTCATGGCTTGTTTAGCCTTGTGTCAGCCTTCCTTTTGGCAAATTTGTTGTGGGTCAAAACCTTTATTTCTCTCTTTTATCTTTTTGTGCTCTGTGCAAGGGTTTGGGCCTTTTCAAAACTCTTGCTTGATAAGAAATAATGCCACAAATGGGAAAGGCTCAATGATACTAAAAAAGAACATGTAACAAAACTATTTGATATCACTTCTATGATAAAAAAAATGAAAACATATTGTGCTCTTCACCATCAAATATACTACTACAATGAAGCCTATGATCTTTATCATATAAGGAGTAGATGATTTCTTGCAATGATAAAATGTCATAGGCACCCTTGGTTTTTGTGCCTATGAAAATAGAAAATGTAGCAATACATGTCATTACAATTTAGAGAATTTATGATAAGTAAATTCTTTTAAATTTATGATTTGAAAAAAAGGCTTGAAACAAATTTTTGTAATGTCCAAGGTACGTTGTAAACAAGTCAGTCGAATAGAAATAAGTTGTGTAGTTTCAAATCTCGTGAAATACTAGTGGCAAATGATGCAATATGTTGTACTATAACAACTTCTACGAAATATTATGCATATTTAAAAAACAAGAGCATTGAATGCTATACGCATTTAATTGAGATATGCTTGTTGGAAAAGCTATCTAGAAAATAAAGCTCATTGGAGAGGCGTCATGTAGAATGTTGAATGTTTGAGCACACAACTCCCAGTAAAGGATCAATAAATTAATGTTGCCGAATTCATTATTGGACTTTTTTCTTCTTTCAAGGAATATGAAAAAATACTTTTAGATTGAATGCATCTTTAAAGGCTCATGTAGATTAGAGTGGTAAGCCCCATGGAGACAAGTGGACCTTTCATGGTGCAGAATAGCCATAGGCCTTGTTTCTTATTCCTAGTTGATTCCATGATAGCGAGATTCCCTTGAATATTGCAAGGTATTCAACAAGTGGGAGAATGTTGGGAATTAGGTGTGTCAACCTTAACAATTTCAAATTATGTATTTATAATTATTTCTACATTTTACCAAGATTATTTAGAATTTATGTGATTAAATAATTGTGTTCCATCATAAGAGGTGCGAGTTTTATTAGATGACACTTTTTTCCACATGTAAGTGCCTTAAACATTAAGTTATTTATTGTCAAAAGATGCTCATCAAGTGGTATAACATTAAAATCTTATTTTAAGAGATGTTATGATAGATTATATGACAATTATAAGGGCTAAAAGTGTGGTAAATCACTTTGGATGCAAGAATAAGTTATTATGACACACATAAAAAGATCCTTACACTTTATTTTTTGATATTAAAAAGTAGGAAACCAAAGGTGCTAGACCTTACAAAGATAGACCATAAAGGAAATTTATAACAAGGTCAAATATAGACCATTAACAACACACTAGAAGATTCACTAGTAACCCACATCAAGAGCGGGTAGACAACTCATCCAATGTGTGGGGAGGAGGATGAGAGATTTGTTACAAGTGTGGTTGTCGTTGCACCAAAAGATCAACCTGTCAATGCCCGATACAACTACTATACTTGTAGAATCCACAGGAGGCGGTTAGTCCCTTGTCATGAATCTCAAGGGGAGCATTGACCATTTTGCCAACAATCTCCCCCTCAGTGTTATCAGAGGGTATTCAAACCCGTGACCAAGCTCTAATACCACTTGTTACAAGTGTGGTTGTTGTTGCACCAAAAGATTGACCTTTCAATGCCTGATACAACCACTATACTTATAGAATCTATAAGATGTGGTTAGTCCCTTGTCACAAATCTCGAGGGGAGTGCTGACTATTTTGCCAACAAGATTGCAGAACAATTTTTCCTATGCCAATGGATAGTCGTCTAGACAAAACTATCAGGTCTCCACCACAAAGGGAGCAAGTGGTGGAACCCTGTTTGTGAGACCATCATCACAAGAGACATTATTTTCAAGGATGCACATTTCTAGCCAAATGTTTGAGTAGAGGAGGAGCGATAGTCAAAGAAGGGTTCACATGACTAGAGAGGGACACACTAGTAGGAGGTGGATTTGGGTCCAATAAAATTGAGGAGGCCAAATTAGTAGTTGGAGAATCATCCCGAGGGGAGTCATTGTCAGCATGTGAAGAACTATTGGAGGAAGAGTTAGGAGCTAGGGTAGTTAAATGATCATCACTAGTGTCCTTCCACCAAGTAGCAACACATCTATGGTGTGAGAGAGGTCAATCTATTTACACATGACTGGTAGAAAATAACTTTGGACATTGAAAGGGGAGGCCCTCATAATCTAATGATTGATTCAATGACTTGCCCCCAAACATGAGAACCACATCCCCCATAAGAGGCGTGGAAATGTTAATGTCAACCAAGATGCAAGAAAAGGTTGAGAGACCCATAGAAAATGCGGTATCATCCACCTTTAAGAAATGGTCAATAGAGTTGTCGATGGCCCCAAAACAAGAATTATCCCAAAAATGAAGGAGAAGATTGGGAAGACGAACCCACACTAGACACACACTAAGTGGTTCAATAAGAGGATTAAAGGAGACTATCCAAGGTTTGGCCAAAATATAGTGATTCCCCTAGGCCCACAACTTTATCTTCAATAGATCTTGATCATGAAAATAAGAAAAAATAGAAATAAAAACCCCTTTCACACAAGGGGAGAGCTCAATGTTATGAGAGGCTAAGGATATCTAAGAATCTGCCACCCAATGATGAAGATCTGAAAGAGAAGGTCATAAATTAGAAAATCTACAAACCAACTTGTAATGGTTTTCGAATTCCACATTATCCAAAACATCTAGGCCACACACCACCACAGGAGAAGACTTGGAATGGGAAATATATTGATATTTATCCTTTTAGGAAAACCAATAGTAGATTTGGAAAGGTGTGCAAATCTCTGTCCACTAGCAGTAGAGTGAGGCTTTGGGGGAGGGACCCCCTCAATAGGTCGCTAAGAATAGTAACCATTAGGAACCATTCCAGTTGATACCATCCACTAGCAATATCAAGCTCCATACTAACCACAACTAGAGGTGGAATAAAGGATCATGGAGAAGAGGAGTCTGCCAATGAAATGATACCTAGCACACTGGGAGATGTAGTTGAAATAGAGGGCATGTTCATATCTATTGAAGCAAGAGTATAAAACACACAAATAACTTGGGGCGAAACCCCCAGCTCCTTAGAGACCCTCATCCAAGCCCTCAAAAGTAGCACCTGAAGTTCTAGCAAGAGTCAGAAAGTTCAAATGTGTTCAAGTGGGAAGAATTATTGGATTAATCATCATGTATCCTTTCATGACTTCCTAAATAGGATCCTTACATTTTTTTTAATAGTCTATGCCACATGTAAGAGTATCTTCCATACTAGGGGGATTCTTATGATAACTTATAAGGTGTAATGTCATGTGAGAGGCTATGTTTAGCATTTAGGGGTCGTATATGTTTTTACCATAACTTTTTTGAACCTTTTTTTGGCCCATGGTAATGTCTTTATGGTGGTATTTTGAGCCCCCAAGGTTCTACATATTAAGGGGTTGAGTTGAAGATAAGTATGAGTTTGTTCAAGTCTTGTTTTTTTGGTGTTGTACTATCAGATCAAAGATTGAGTGGAGGTTGAGAGTAGTATTGTAATTTTGTATCATTTATAATACAATTCTTCATCTATTCTTGGTGGATTTTTTTAATCTGAATGGGTTCTTTCACGTAATTTCAGTGTTATGTGTTGATATGTTATGGTGTTCTTGTTTCCATTTTTATAGTTATATTATTTCCATTTGATAAACATAGATAAATGCAATTTATAGTTTTTATTTTAAGATACATATATTGCTATTCACCTCTTATTTTCTAAAATATATAATTATTTATCATGGAACATTACTCTAGGGAGCACAGATGGATGTTAGAAATGAGCCTAACCAACCACGGAACATTACTTTAAGGAAATTTCAATGATAATAACATACAAAATAGATAAACTATTCATTTATGTGTTGCAAAAGAATCAAGTTTATGAGTAATCTCACACCACTAAAAACGTTAGATGTTAAAAGTCTTAGTTGTTTGTCTTGTAGGGTTTTCATCAGACAAGCATGCTCCAAGGGTTCCCACAATTTTCCTATAAGAATTCTCTAGGGATACAAACCTGTAACTATGCTATTGTTGGTTACACATTTCTATAAGAATGAAAAATACTATTACAATTGTGCAAACTAGGTTTCCATATGTAGCTATAGGCACTAACTTTTGTGCCTTAATGCTACAAAGTCTCATGAGGAGTGTTTTTTTATTTCACATAGGTTATGAGGGTAATATTCTTTATTGAAATTTTATTATTAGAATGTTCTTATTATTTTTGAATATTTTGAAAGTCATTTGGGGTAGAATTTGAATAGGCATAGTTTTTCTTTCATACACGGTCAACAGAATTTGGTTTGATTGTGCTTTTCCCTTTTATAATTATCTCGTGGTAGTTATGTCTTTGACCACCTCATACATTGTTGGAGAATATTTTTAGAATTAAGACTTCTATATTATTTAGTAGTTTAATTTGCTAATTTGAAGTTGTGACCATCTATGTTCACTTTATGATTGAATTCTTTCTCTCTTTAGCATCCATTTGAAATTGAAGCACTATTAGAACTTTTCCCTTGACAAGAGTTATTATTTTCTTTCTGGATTGATGGTTAATTGATTAGTTAAAAGGGTCATGCGTGTCTTTTCTTAGTTTGGTAACATTAACGCAACAAATTATTCTCTAGAAACTATTTATTTTTCCATGGATTGGTAGCCATTTAGGAATGTTTGGAAAACATTTTTCTCTTGACTTTGTTGGCTTAAGAAATAGGGGAAACTGGTTGAACAATGATTTTGATGACTATGTATTGGTGGTGATGGAAGGTAAACTACAAGATGTTTGGAGTTCCAAGCACTAGTACATTTTGGCAAATATGTGACTACGTGACTAAAGATTTTAGTCACACCACTAAAACTTTTGGTCACGCAACTAAAATTAATCACATTCTACTATTTTTTTTTATAATTTACAAGTATAGATGACTAAATAAGTGACTAATTTAGTCACCAGTTAAAATCACAAGGTCAAGCAAACAAAAGTGACTAAATAAACTACCAAATAAATGACTAAATAATTAGTCACCTAAACAAAAATGACTAAATAAAGGACTAAATAAATGACTAAATAGTTAGTCACTAATAATCAGTCACCCAAAGAAAAATGACTAAATAAATTATTATTAATCTTTTATAATTATAACATTTGATTATATAATCATAGAATAATACATAGCTTATTAGTCCCATTTCACCAGTAATGCTTGTTTTTCAATAGGCTTATTCTGTGAGAAATCCATCTACACCTGTCTCATGCTAGAAATCTGACTATCAGGTGATTTGATCAAAATTGATTGATAAACACCATTCATTTAGAGATATTATAATCAAAATCAAAAGGAATAGTTTATCGCATCAATTTTTTTTTCAATTATGGTTTATTGTGACAAGTTGCATTTTGAATACTTCCTGTGCAGAATATGGCTAATTGCAGACCTAAAATGGAGGATAGTTAATATAGTTAACAAGGTTTTTCCAAATTAAATTAAGTAAGCCTATTGGTTTGAAGATTATATCATGTTATAGTGGTCCAATTAATTAAATATGTAGGGTATCTAAATCAGTGAGTTGTTTGAAGAGTATAACTAATTTAGGAAGTTTGGGAGTTTTAAACCCAAAACAATGTTGGGAGGCTAGTAGACCTAGAGTTATTGTTTGAAGGAAGAAGTAAAGGTGATGTTTTGAACCAAATAATAAGTGTTGTTATTGTGTATATTTCTGGATTCAACCGTGTCAAAATTTTCAATTAGCATTATCTTATATTAAAAATAAAGATAAAAATATTTGAGAACTAGTTGTACGCATCACCTAAAATAGATTATTTATTATACTACGTACTAATTACTCAAAAATATAAATTAAATAATTAAGGATCAAAATCAATTAATTAAAAATTAAAATTAAATGAACATTTTTAATTTATAAATAATTTATAATGATGGGCCGATCATGGAAAGTTTGGGTGGATACAAAACATAAACCAAAATCTAATCTAACATTTCATAGAACTCACAGGCAAAGTTATTTGCGTGCCTGAATGTGCTTGGCGCCAAGCTGAACATTTCATTCCAAAATCATTCTACTAGAGGAGAACTCCGCAGGCAAAGTTGTTCGCTCGTTTGAATGTGTGTTCTTTCTACCCTTGCCTCTACCATAAACCTCTACTCCTATTGGATTTGGATATGATGAAAGGTAAACAATGTGCTCTATTTCCCTAGCATAAGTAACACAAAAATTAATTCTTTATAAATCCCTAGCACAAAAATTAATTCTCTATCATTGTAATAATCATAAGCTATTTGGTGATTTATAGGTGATGCTCCTCCACCACGATGACAAGAATAGCAAAGATAAAAATTGTAGTCAATCACTTTGGATAACAGTCTGTTCAACGTATTGTTGGGTACAAAGAAAATCTTATTTTCCTATTTTTTTTTTGTTTTGGGTTTCCAAGTAGCTCTTGTATTCCCTTCTTTACAAAATTGATCTTATTTTTTTAAATAATGAAAGCTTGCTTGTACATAGTTGAGTTTATATTTGAGCTTGCTTTGAAGGGGCAACATAATTAGGTGATGTTTTTATATCTGATAAATAATGAGAATTTTGGGAAAGAAAATTTGCAACATCACCTTTAACAACATCACCAAATATTCTTTTATCCATATCCTTTGAGGATATAGAGGTTCTTTTATCTTTTCAAGCTCCATCTGTAAAGAAACTCATGCTAGTATCGTCAAATACCTGATACTTAGCCAGTGTGCGTTTAAAAAAACCCAAAGTAGCTTGCTTTGTAACTTTGTTTCCGACACTCTTAGCACTAGATGATTTTGTGCCTCATCACATGTGCCTATTATATGGTAATTCCCCCAGCTTGTTCATGGAAAGAATTTCACGATCTCTTTCTTCATCTTTCCAACTTTTGTAAATAATAGGCATCTACTTCAGTACAATATTCCTCTATGATGTAGAGCATCCTGCAAAACCATTCTTTCTCCTAGGATCATGATGAACCAATCAATATCTTTCAACATATTCTTGTTCAAAAATACTCAAATAATATATTGCACAAAAAAGACTCAAGGCAACTTATGCTTATTGGAAACATAAATCATAAAGGAACCGATTAGAGAATTCACTTATTTGAAAGCCTTCTAAAGTAGGGGACATGATTATTAATATTAAGATAAGAGTTTACAAAATTTGACACTACTCAAGAGTTTTCATTTTCCAAAAATGTCTATTCTAATGAGTATCAATCGGGGGGTTTACAATGAAAAATGTGGCCACTTATATAGATGTGGACCATGACTGAATACGTCTGACATGCCCCTTAATAAAAAATTATAACAAAATCAATTATTTTAATAGGAAAAAATTAATGTTGAACAGATGAGTAACATATTCCTCATCCTTGTAAGAATCCATGCGCTCTGCTGAAACCTCCATTGCAAACTCTTACTGGCACATTTTCTTAGTTATCATCAACACACGAGTACATCAAATTAGTGAGCACATTGGAACACATTACAACATTTTGCACAAATAAGATTTCAAAATTGAAGAGGGCATGGAGTACAGATTCAAAGTAATATTTTGGGTAGCTTCTAGCTGACAATATGATGCAAATATTCCACAGTTAAAACTAATGTGCATTCTTCTCCATATGTTTTTTTACAAAAGAGAAATTTGCTGAAATGACCAAATTGACAACATTATTCCCTCTTGTACTAATATGGAATCTTCGATACAAGGCATGCACAAATTGTTTTTTGTGAAATACTTTAGAAACTTCATGCCAAATGCAATCTACAGGTGAAGAGTTGGATTCAACAATCTTTACTAGAATTTTCTCCGATATACATGCATGAAAAATGTAAAAGCATAAATAGGGCTGTGAACTATTTGACTAAAGTGATTGAGAAGGAATTTCATTTCTTGTATGCTTTGATTACATGATTTTATAGAATGAGTTTGGTAAGAGGGATTTTATTTTTTTAAACAACTGTGACTGGCAGGAATAATACAAGAAACCCTTGCAAGGCTTGGTGTCTTACTATAGATCATGTTTGATCCCCCTTCTCTTATACTCTTTAATTTTCTTTGCTCATCTTGAATCCTTATTCTTCGTCCATGGGGTTTTCCACCCTCCATATCCCTGTGGAATATATTACCACTACCATAATTTGAAATAAATGTACGCAATATATTTAGTTATCCATACAGGCAAAGTTGTTGGAGAATTTCAATGCATAAATGGAAATGAAAATTGCTAGAAAAGAGCTTACTTTTATTACAAGACACAATGACAATTATTTTATATACCTATTCAAAGAATCTTAATCTCACTCTCATCTATGCTAGAATAAGGTGATTACATTTTCGCCTTCCCCATCAAACCTCAATCGTAGTTTTATTCTTATGCCAGCTAATTCTACTAAATTTTACTTTTAAATTTTACTTTCACTTCTATTACCCTCATCATAGTTATTAACATTTGTTACTCTCATGGACAAGTTTTGAAGAAATTTCATGGGTGATCAAGCTTGTTTGGATAGGACTTGGAGACTTTTGAAAAGACAGGCAAGGAATTCAGAGTTTGTTGTAAAGAATTTAAAGTTAGCGAGACCCTCTGCAGCAAATTCAGTACCCGAAAAAAACATATCATTCTGATTAGGTAAATGTCAAATAAATGTAAGATAGATCTTAGGACAACTCGTTATATCCTCTTCTTTCTATTATGGTCTCTACTAAAAGTGACTATTTTCAACAATGATTTGGCATCTCTATTTTCAGATTTATGTGTTTTTCTTTAAATCAAAAACTAAATTAATACTGGAATTCATAACATTAGAGATGGATCAACATGAAAGGTTGACTACAGATCATTATCATGCATATGATGAGACAATGTCTGATGTGGGGGACATTGGAAAATATCCATGTCCATGTAAAAAATGTCTTGGTGGAAAGGTGCAAAAAAAAGAATGTGATTTATCTACATATGATAAGATATGAGCATAGTGGTATAATTCTTTGGGATTATAATTATTATGAAGATATTACAGAATTGTAGATAGTGAGAGGTGAAGAGGTAACAAACATAGACAAAGTGGAACCAAACATAGATGAAGAGACAAAAATATTTGATGAAGGGTTTGAAGTTGATAGAATGTTGGATGAGGGTCTAAATGATGATTGGGCCAAGTCAATGGAGGATGCTTTAAAGCATGTGTATGCTAATTGCAATTTAAGTCATTTGACAATAATCCTTCAAATTATTAACTTGCAAGTGGTGTATGGTTGGACAAATGAGAGTGTAGATTAGTTATTGGTAGTATAATTTCATTGCTACCGACTAACTCCACATTGCCAACAAAATGTAGTCAATGTAAAAATCAGATCAGCAAGCTCAACTTGGTGTATGAAAACATCCACACATGTGTGAATGGTTGCGTATTATTTCACAAAAATCTTGTAAATGAGAGTGAATGTCCAAAATATCATGAAGTGAGGTATAAAAAAGGGTTGAAATCAACTATTGTTCCTAGAAAGGTTCTTCACCACTTTTTGATAATCCCATGATTACTCAGAATGTATAGGTGCAGACGCATTGCTGAACTTATGTAGTGACATGCTCAAAATAACAGAACTAATGGAAAATAATGACATGTGCAAGATTCTAAGACATGGATGGAATTTGATAAAAGATGGGCATATTTTTCTTAAGATCCTCGTAATATAAGGTTAGTTTTGGCCCTAGATGGGGTGAACCCTTTCTCAGATCAAAGTACTAAATGGTCAACTTCACCAGTGTTTCTAATAAATTATAACTTGCCTCCATGGTTAGCATCTAAACCATTTTTCTTAATGTTATCATTAATTATACCAGGAAAGAAAATTTTGACTTTAGAAACAATAGATTCTTATCTAGAGCCATTATATGATGAGCTAATGGAATTGTGGAAAGGAATTGAAGAAATTCAATCTTTAACAGTTGGTCATTTAATCAAATTTAATTTAAGAGACTCCTTATTGTTTACAATTCTTGACCTTCCTGCATATGCCACATTGTTTGGTTTCTCTGTTCATGGATACCATGAATGTCCTACTTGCAACTTTAAGGATTTTTTGAGGCACTCAAGAAGTTTTTCCAAGTGTATTTATTGTGGACATCGTGCTTACGTTAAAATGGATCATCCATACCGTTAACAAAAAACATGTTTCAATGGTCAAGAAGAGAATCGTGAAGCGCCATTATTAATAACAGATGATTACATTATTGAGAATAGACAAAAAAGAATGTCATTTATTGAAAATAATGGGATTATTGGTAGTAGGTATGACCCATTTAATGAAAGTGATGTAAAATTATTATGCATACTGTACAAGTTTTCATACTTCAAGGATATATCCATTAAGAATACTGCTGACTTTATGCATACTGAGAAATATATAGCTTATGCTATTATATAAACTCTTTTTGGTGCTCTTGATACTATTTCATCATGTGAAGACTTTCAAGAAATAAATATTCATCAAAATATTTGGGTTGAAAGATATGACAATGGAAAATATAGAAAGCCTAATTCTCCTTATGTGTGGAAAAGGGAACAACGTGCATAATTCTTACAATTGATGTCTCAGACTCTCTTTCCCACTGGATATGTAAGTAGCAAAATCAAAAGCCAAATTGACATTAAAAGCTTAAGAGGCCTCAAGACTCATGAGTATCATGTCATAATTGAGAATATTTTACCTATTGTAGTAAATATATCAAGATTGGGAAAGGGGCCAAGATTGGAAATTATAAGGTTGCGCCTAATATTAAAGAGAATGAGTTTACATGTATTAGATCCTTTGAAATTTCATAGTTTGAGGGAGGAGGTTGTTGAAGTCCCCTGTCTATTTGGAGAGAATTTCCAGCAGCAATATTCAATATTTATATGCATCTTTTCATACATCTAGAATATGAACTAGAGCATTGTGGCCCAGTAACAATGAGGTGGATGTAGCTTATAGAATGATATATGAAGGTTTTGAAAAAAAATATCCGTACTAGGGAAAAACCAGAAGGCAACATGTTTGAGGGATATTCAACGCAAGAGGCCATGGGTTTTTGCACAGAATAAATGAATGATTTTAAAAATGTCAATCAATGCGTATGAGATGATGACAAAGATGAGAGAGTTGCAGGTGAAGTATTAGAAGGCAATGGATGTCACTTCAATCTATAATATCAAGAAAGAAGTGCAATACATGCCATTGTTCTTCAAAACACATCTTCGTTCGATAAGTGGCACATGTAGCAAAAATTTAACAATAATTTATTTACTCAATTTTATTTACATATTTATAATATTTATCTTACTATTTGTATGTCATTATTCTATGGATAAAATATGAAGAAGATAGTCAAATTTGGATGCAACATCGACCTCAAAAGTGCATAGTTTGATTAGAGGTGATTCTTTTCCAAAATTTGAAGAATGGGTTGCTAATGCAATCAATGATGCAAAAGAAGAAGGTCAAGATATAAAATAGAGGAAAGTGAGCTCTCACAATCTCCGCATATATGGGCTATGCATTTTGGTATCATATATGTGGGCCTATGATATTGAGAAGAACTTTTATGTTGGATTCATCCAAGGAATTATTCAAGTGGATTTTGGTAAAAATAGTCCTATATTATTAAAATTTAAGTGGATCTAACCATCCATAGTACAATTTGATGAATATGGATTTGTACGTGCAAATACATGAATTTTTTTTATCAGAGACAGATGAGTTGTATGTTTTGCCTTTTCAAGTTAACCAATCATTTCTGATTGATGAAGTAAGAATCCTAGGTTAGTCACATGTCATTCAAACATAGTCTCATTCCAAACAAAAAATTCATGGAAGCTATCAATGTATTGCTTGATGGACAACATGTTAATTTACAAGAAACATTTGAAGAAGTGGATGAAGACAATGATAGACTGTTTGAATAAGAGATTTTGATTACCAATGAAGAAATTGGGAGAGAGAATGTATTGCATGTCACAAATGAGGATGAGGAAGAAAATCAAGTAGATGCAGACATGAGTGATTAGGATTTTGATCTTGCTGGAAATGCTGATGATTATTGACAAGCCCCATTTTGTGACTTTTTTTATTTAAAACTTTAATGTTGTTTTATGTCTTGAAGACACAGACCTTCCAACTTTAAATGTTTTCTAAATAGATACATGACATTAATGTTGCACATGACTATTAAATGGTCAATGCATTATATAAAGAATCAGATGTTGCACATGTTATCGTTCAAAATATTTCATGTTGATTTTCATCTTAAGCTATTACGGAAGTTAAAAATAATGAGTTGAAAATATAATGTTTATTTATTTTTTTGGTGGCATTTTAAAATATTTTTCAATCTTCCTCTATTTTGGTGGCATTTAATTGGTTCTATTTGCATATAAGTAAGTAGGTTTTTTATAACTATTTGCTAAATATGTTATTCATGAAATATTGTTCTATAATTATTTTTCTAATTTTCATGACACTTTCTTCATTCTATCATGATGGTCATCTTCTATCAACAAATTTAATTTCATTAAGAATGAGGCCTCATAAACTTGTATTTATGCAATTTTTGTGATGGTTAATTATCTTTATATAATGTTGCTAATTTATACATTATTATGATTTTTGACATAGAAAATGATGAAAAAGAATGTAAGGCGCAAATTTGATGACAGTGATCAAATTCCTAAAATTCTAGTGACATATTATGAGCGCCTTTGTGAAGATCGAGTGACAAAGAATAATGAGTATTTATCACATCTTGGTTTGAAAAACAGGCAAGCTGTAAATCTCAATGCTATATAAGTCTTAAGCCATTGAAAACATGTTAAATAGTATCAAAGAAAATAAAATGAAGCATCTCACTTAGTGCCAAACAAAACACCAAAAATTTAAAGGAGTTTGTAATAATATTCTATATAATTTATATTTTACAATGTGTTAATAAATTATGTTTTTTATAATCTTATTACAAATTCCAATATACTTAGATATACACAGGTCTGCCTTTAGATTTTATAATTTTAATGAGTATATCTCAAGTGAATCAAGGTTTGTTGGAACTATTTCTTGATACATATTTTAATTGGAAACATAGAGAAAAAGAGTGCAAAGAAAAAGTAGAGAAATAAAAAAATGAATGCAAAGATACAATATTTCCAACTTGTAGAAGCCAACACTTTTTTGATATAGAAAATGTTGATATGCAAACTGATATAGAAAGTTTTGATTCTATTGTAGAAAAACAATCATAGAGGGAAAGGAGAAGTCAAACTCCATTCTATCTCTCAAACAATGGGAGACATTGAAAGGAAGTATGTGTTCTGAAGAATATTTGACTAAGAGTAACCAAGGAAAGAGAGAAAGAGGTAGTATAAGGGCCGAATATACATTTGGTACAAGTGAGTTGCAAGCCCAAGTGGACAAACTTGGAATAAGTGTATGAATTTTTGGTTAAATTTATATTATGCTATATATTTGAATTTTATATGAATTGACTATTTTTTGACCTTGACATTGTATTTTAGATGGAGAATAGTAATAGAGAAGTAGGTTTTTAAGATGTTGTGAATTATATGACAACACTAGATCCTACTAAATCCAAGAGCAATATCAAGTGAAAATCTAGTTCATCAATAGAGATTTCAAAACCATCTATTGAACGCCCAGTAAGAGCCTCTTCAAATCATTTCAACTCAAGAGAAGGGTTCCAACATATAATGAATTTCTTACATAGTCTCACTAAGAAAATTTCCGAGCTGACTTCCTTGGTTCAACCTATAGTTTCTGCATGGAATGAGCATAATTTCGTGGATTCAGATTAGGTAAGAGGTTCTATTGATGAGCTAAGTATTCTTCATATATACTAGTGTATCTTTGCATTATTGAAAACATCATTTTGATACCGTCTTTCAAAATTTTTTTATACACAACACATTAATCATTGATGCTCATACACATAGTATTGTTTATATTTAGAGTTTTATGCTATCGGTTAGTAGGATAATCTTTCAAGAATGTTTATAGCTTCTAATTTTCTAAAATTTAGTCTTTGATGTTGTAGCCTTAGTAGCAATATTTTCCCTTTCCATTTCAAATCTTATAGCTATGGGAATTATGGACATTAGGGACATTAGGCTTCCCCTTAACTATTCACATCCATTGGGTGTCTTATAATTTGACATACATTTGAATCCTACAACAATATTAATGATGAATAAACGAGTGATCTAAAATACCATTACATTACAAGGCATTTAACTAAAATCTTGATCTATATTGCTTATCAAAATCCTAACATACAATATTTTGAATCTGCAGTGAAATATTCAAGCATTTTAATTAATTCTTTGAATTAAAGCTTAAATTCAACTATATACATCACAATAACACATTAAAATAATCAGACCTTTGATCAAATTAAATCAAAATGCATAAGATTGACACAAGGAGAGAAAATAGACCAAAAATATTATGCAATTTCTATTGATAATTTCTCATAGCCTTGATTACTCTTTTATATGAACAAGGGCGGCCACAAGGTACATGCCAGAGGAGACACACGTCAGGATACAATTAGAAAATTAAAAATCCTCGTACAAAGGAAATCATACAAAAGACAAAATATAACAATTGCTAACTAGGAAAATACTCTTCCTTGGTCCTTGAGTGTGCTCCTTTTGATGTAGATTTTATTGTGGGAGCTGACTAATAACGGTTGGAGGTGATTCATGTACCTTTCAAAATGATGCAACACTGGAAAAACCATTAAGCTAACACTGTAACTTATTCCTCAACATACATCTACACCCATTCATCATACTCTTCCTTAGAAGGCCAATCAAAACCTATTACTTCATCAGACTTTCTTCTGTACGGGGTATACCCAACAACACATTGATTTAACTCTTTTTCAAAATTATCAAAGAACAAACCCATGGTGATGAAGTTTTCCATGCCATCTTCAAGTGTGCCCCTATCCAAGTCATTACATATCTATTCCACCAAAACCTCTAAAATTGCTTTCGCTTCATCTTTCTAGGCCTACAATGTTTTAACCTTTCCACTCTGATTGATGGTGGAGGGTACGAGGGTCTCCATATCATTCAAGTTCCTCATTATTTCTCTCATCCTCCCCTAAATATGCCCTGGAAGCACTTGGAAATATTTCAAAGTTTTAACAAACTAAAAAGTAGGTTGGAACCTCAGAGGTCTCTCCCTGTGATACTTAGAGCCTAAAACAATCAACCTCATCTTATCTGTCCTCTGGATCCACCTACTATATAGTGAGTGACCTTTCCACTTCCTTACCTTTATCAAAATTACTAAGTGCCTCAAATATTCAAGAATAAAAAGAATGAATAATTACTAACTTTTCTTCCACCTTCTCATTTAGGTGGTACAATACCGACTGCACGAGACCTCTTTTCTTACCCTTAAAAGCTTCCTAGTCTTTGATTTAGGATTCCTCAAGATCTCTGATCCTTTGGTGCAACTGAGCCTTAGTGGCCTCCACTGAACATTCCAATTCCTTTGAAGCCTCAGATACATAAGGTGGGGGAGAAGTAATGTTATCAACAAAAAATGGTCCAATTGCAAGTTGCCCTTGTCGTATTAGTGAAACATAAGAGGATGGGAATGAAACCCCTATAGGAAAAACTATCTCCAATTCTCAGATTCTATGTTGCAGTAATGCAACTTGGGCTTCAAGTTCCACACATCTTTTAGAGGTTGTGTCATACTCCCCGAAAAGATGTTGATTCTACAATCCTAATTCTTCAATCCTCTTCTTCTCTTTGTGAGACACATCATGTCCCCACCTTGTTGATTCCATGGAAATTTTGGTGGAATCCACCCCTTCTGCATCTCCCACTCTCTGAAATGTTACACTTCCCATCAATCCTAGGTTGATGTCTGCAATATCGACCCTCTGTGCTACAAGAGCCAATGACTAAATTACCAAAGTTGCATAATATTTTCTATAATAGGCCCCTTTCATGGACATCTCAACTTGCTTTTCTTGATACCATGGATGCTCATGCTCTTTCTTATAGCATTGAATTCTACTACATCTGCAATGTCCCATTCTAGAAAAATCAACACACCTTCCTCATGAATAATCCTTCTCCCTTCTTTAGGTGTGATTTCTTCAAACTCTTTATGCATTTCCAATTGCACCTCATTTATGACATCCTTCTCTGAAAAGTTAGAATTTTGTGTTATTATCTCTTCCAATCTCCTTTTATATTCCTCAATGTTCTTCTTCCACATGTACTATTAGAAGGGTGGAAATTTGATAAAACCTGCATCACTAAAAAATTTAGAACATGTCTCCATTCTCAAGTCTCTATGTATTTACCCCTACACCTCAAGGGATGTAAAATCTGGCAATGAGGCAATAGGTAGTGAAGGGATCCCAACCTACAAGTCATCTTCAAGAATGATAATAATGTCCTCTTCATTAGTGTCATTGGATTAACCCTCATCTGGTGAAGCAACAATGGGGTCAGATTTATCCCCTTTTCCTTTTTCTTTTCCTTTCCCAACCTTCAATTCAACAACCTTTTCTTGGTGGATCTTAAGGGTCTAAAATAATTATACCCTTCAATGGCCTAAGAGGAGGTGCAACTGGCTTGCTAATAATCACAATTTTATTTCCTTTCCTCCTATTTTCCTCCTCGGAGTTAGTATCGCTGATCTGTTCTACCCTTGCCCTCGTTGTTGCTATTTTTTATAATGAAGGTACTGGAGCTTGGATTTTAGAATTTGTTGTAACAAAATCATTCAAAATATTATGATTTTGCCTCAGATTAGTGTACACATCTTTAAAGAAATTAAAAATAGTATTCATCTTGACATAGAAAGGGTACATGGATGACAATAGATCATATGATGGATCAAACATCTTAATATCATCCCATTCTTTCTTGAAGGTAAGCCACTTCTTGTTTTCTTCCTATATCCTCTCATCATAAATATTTCTAATGCAATCCTCTATATAATTGAACTCATGTGCCATCTCCTTCACCCTGATTCTTTGTCTAAAAATATTATAAAATATTCCAGGTCACTGTGCTTGACCCCAATATTATATGGCTTTAATACTTTAAGGAGATGCACCCATCCTCCTTTACACATGGAAAAATTATGAAAGCATGTGAAATTAGGGAGAAAACTACCTTTTCCCCTTCCTATTAACTCCTTGTCCTGTATCTATCCAATTTGCTGGATAACCTCAACAAAACCTGATGCAAGAGCATTTTGGGTCATTGGCAATCTTGCACAACCAAAAAGACATTTTTTTTTTTGTTTAGAAGCTGCTTGGGAAATACTCTGCTATTGATCGGGCTCTGTTTCTTGGTAAATATTGTCTGCTACTCGGGTTCTACTTCTTGGGCATGCTTATTTCTATCGCTCAGTAATGCTTAGTTCTGCTACTTGGGTCCTATTTCTCAAGCATGCCTATTTATTTTTTGTTGCTCAGGTTTCTCTTCTAACACTTGGGCTCTATTTCCTGTTGCTTGGTCATGCTTTTCTCTGTCACTTAGGTTAGTCTTCTATTTCTCGGTTATGCTCTTATTTATGGTTACTGATTTTCGGTGATCTCCTACCTGAGATGCTTATTTTGGGAGTTGGATCTTTGGCCGACTTCTTCATTTAATTTCCATTGCTGAATTGATTTGGGATCTCTCATTGGGATCTGTGTGGACCTAAATTTGGGTCTCTCTTATGGATTTGAGTGCTGACCTCTTTGTTGGACTCTTTTATATATTCTTTTGTATGTTCTTAGTTTAGGAATAAAATCTTAGAGCAAGAAAGCAAATGTTTAGATATTGAGATTGAAGGTCTGTGGTCTCTGTTGTATGAAGATCTTATTGTAATTCATTTGAATATATGGCCAAAACTAGGAATGCCTCATAGTCTGACATGTAATGATTTTGATCAAGTTAATATAAAGGGATATCTGTTGTTTCTTCTCTCACTATGTTGTTTGGCTTCCACATTGGTTCTGCAAGGTGGTTTGGTAGTTGGGAGTGCCTTTGGCACCTTCTCCTTCCCCTCCTTGTGTCAGGTGGTATCAAAGCATGGTGAGATCTAATTTCCTTCTTGAAACCCTAACCCTAGTTGGTATTGTTGTGGGGTGGCCGATTGCAATCTGACCTACAATTGCAGAGGGATTCAAGATGGTTTGTGGGAGAGGAAATGCAGATCCGGGTCTAGCTGATATGCTTAGACAAATGGCTTCTGGATTGGAAGCTGTTGAGACAGCCCAACATAGAGGAAGACATTTTGATGATGTTAGTGATGATGAAATTGAAGAGGTTCAAGGTGAAGCTGCACCTGCACCTGTGATGAATCAGGAAGAAGAGAGATTCCTGAGAGCTTTGACAAGTTTGAAATCCACACCTTAGTTTAATCCTCCTGAGTATAGTGGAAAATTGGATTTTGATGAATTGATTGACTGGATAACAGAGATGGAAAAGTATTTTGAATATGAGAATGTGGCAGAGGATAAGAAGGTAGAGATTGCAAGCACAAAGTTGAAAGGTCATGCATCCCTATGGTGGGAACATTTGCAATTGGATCAGAAGAAGAAAGGTAAAGACAAAATCAAGGTATGGGACAAGATGGTAAAAAAATTGAAAGGAAAATTTATACCTTGTGATTATCAGATTAACCTAATTTGATGAATGTAAAGTCTGAAGCAGAAAGACAAATTAGTAAAAGATTATACTGAGGAATTCTACAGATTGGAAATCAAATCTAGACATGTTGAAAATGAGGTGGAAAGAGCAGAAAGATACCCAAATGGCTTGAGAATTTCTATACAGGATGAAATCAATTTGGTCAAGATGGAAAGCATTGAGGAGGCATATCAATTTACCCTAAAAGATGAAGAAAAGTTGAACATAATATATGAACAAAGCCAAATAGGTAGAGGAGGTAGATTCCTTAGAGGAATAGGTAGATCTCATGGTGAGAACAGTAGAAATGAACCAAACAAGTCAATTCCAGACACATCTCAAGACAAAGGAAAGATGAAATAGAAAGGTGGAAATTCATACTGAGGAAGAGGTAATTACTCCAGAGGTGGTTATAGCAGAAAAGGATTCCAAATTACTTGTTACAATTGTGATGAAGAAGGACATAAATCCTTTGAATTTACATATGTAAGAAAGAAAGGAAGTAGTAGCATAAATGCATTGGTGCAAGAGGAGTCACCAAATCAAACTGAGAAGTAAGAAAATTTCATGATCAGAAGGATACTATGGAGTGAGAAGGATAAGCAAGATCTGATCAGGAAAAGTTTGATCAAAACCAGATGTAGAGTTGCAGATAAAGTTTGGAAATTGATTGTTGACAGTGGAAGCTTGAAGAATTTGACATATGAGGAAATGGTTGAAAATTTGTAGTTGGAGAGGATGAAACATCTGAAACCCTATCAAATCTCATGGATCAAGGATGATCATGCATTAATGATGTGTGAACAATTTTTTATGAATCTGAAAATTGGAAAGTATTATGATAAGGTGTTGTGTGATATTATGCATATGGATTGTTGTCATATTTTTTTGGGTAGACCTTGGCAATATGATGGACATTCTATACATGATGGGAGATTGAATAGATATTCTATTTGGGATGATGGTAAGAAGCAAGTTTTGTTAACCATTGGTTGAATAATCTGTTGGTGAGATATGTACATCTATGAAAGTTTGTTTGATGGAAGGTAGACAATTTGTTAAAGATTTGAAAAGAAATGATATCTGTTATGATTTGATTCCTAAAAAATTGAGTAAGAATATAGAGGATGACATTCTTGCAGAATTTGAAAAGTTACTCACTGAGTATAAGGAGATAATTTTAGATAATGTACCTGATGGTTTTCCACCAATGAGAGATATCAGTCATTGTATGGATTTGATTCCTAGAGATATTTTTCTGAACAAAGCACCACATCAGTTAACACCGACCGAGAATGAAGAGCTTAAATGACAAGTTCATGAATTGTTGAACAAAGGCTTGATCTGAGAAAGTTTGAGTCTGTGTGCAGTACCTACTGTATTAGAACCTAAGAAGAATGGAGAATGGTTAATGTGCACTGATTCCAGAGAAATCAATAAGATCACAGTAAAGTATAGGTTTCCTATACCAAGAATGGATGACATAATGGATTGTTTGAGTGGAGCAAGATGTTTTACCAAATTTGATTTGAAAAGTGGATATCATCTGATCAGAATCAGAGAAGGAGATGAATGAAAGATTTCTTTCAAGACAAAGGAATATTTGTATGAGTGGTTGGTTATGACCTTTGGTTTAACTAATGCACTGATTACATTTGTGAGATTAATGGATCAAGTTCTTAAGAAATTTTTAAATAAATGTGTGATTGTATATTTGGATGATAATCTGATATTCAGTAAGACTAGAGAAGAGCATTTGATGCATATAAGGCAAGTGTTGCAGATATTGAAAGAAGAAAAGTTGTTGATAAATCTGAAGAAGTGTTCCTTTATGAAAGAAGAACTTGTTTATTTAGGATTTTTGATTTCAGCTGATGGTTTGAAGATGTATCCTGAGAAGGTTGAGGCTATATTGAGTTGGCCTACACCTAAAAATGTCAGTGAGGTAAGATCATTTCATGGATTGGAAAGATTTTACAGGAAGTTTATCATAAATTTTAGTTCTATTTGTAATGCTATGACTGAGACAATGAGAGGAGATAAAAGAAAATTCAAATGGACAAATGGAGCTAATAAGAGTTTTGAAGCTTTGAAGTTGAAGGTTGCTGAATTACCCGTGTTAGCCTTACCTGATTTCAATAAGGTATTTGAAGTTGAATGTGATGCAAGTGGAAGTGAAATTGGAGTTGTGTTGACTCAAGAATGTAAACCTATTGCTTTTTTTAGTGAGAAGTTGAATGATGTAAAAATGAAATATTCTATCTATGATCAGGAGTTCTATGCTATTGTGCAAGCTATGAAGAAGTGGTGACATTATTTGATGCCAAATGAATTTGTGTTGTATACTGATCATAAGGCTTTACAATATTTTGGTAGTCAAAATAAGTTGAGTCAGAGACATATGAAATGGGTAGAGTATTTATAGAGCTTTACATTTGTGATTAAGAATAATAGCAAAGTTTCTAATAGAGTTGCTGATGCATTAAGTAGAAGAAGATCTTTGTTGAGTGAAATGAGAAATGAAGTTCTTGGTTTTGATGACATGAAGAATTTGTATGAAAGTGATCCTAATTTTGTAGAGTAGTAGAGAGTGTGCAGAGCACCTAATTCAAATAAATCAAGTAATTATGAAGATCATTTCATTCAAGAAGCTATGTTGTTCAAAGATATTCAGTTGTGTATACCGAGAGGCTCTATGAGAACTAATTTGATAAAAGAGAAACATAGCAGTGGATTGGCTGGATACTCTAGTATTGATAAAACATTGAGTTTTTTGAAGGAGAGGTATTTTTGGCCTCAGTTGTATAAGGATGTTCAAAATTTTGTAAGATGTTGTGGAGTTTGTCAAGTTGCAAAGGGAGTGAGTCAGAATACTGGTTTGTATACACTGATTACTAGTCCTGAGAAACCTTGGAGTGATATCAGCATGGATTTTGTTCTTGGCTTACCTAGGACAACAAGAGGTAATGATTCTATATTTGTTTTTGTAGATAGATTTTCTAAGATGACACATTTAATACCATGTAAGAAAACATCAAACTCAGTACACATAGCATATCTTTTCTTTAAGGAGATTGTCAAATTATTTTAATTACCAAGGAGTATCATCTCTGACTGAGACAGTAAGTTTGTTAGCTATTTTTGGAGAACACTTTGGAAGAATTTGGATACTGAGTTGAAGTTTAGTTCTACATTTCATCCATAGACTAATGGACAAACAAAGGTTGTAAACCAAAGTTTAGGTAATTTGTTGAGATGCCTATTTGGAGACACACCAAGTAATTGGGATTTGGTGTTGGTACAAGAAAAATTTGTATACAACAATTCAGTGAATATAAGTATTGGAAAGACACCTTTTGAGATTGTTCACAGGACACAACCAAGAGGTATATCAAATTTGAGAGATATTGATGGAGAAGAGAAAAGAAGTGCAAAAGCAGAGGAAATTGCATAATTTATGAAGACATTGCATGAAGATGTCAAATAGAACCCGGAGAAAAGTAATCAGAAATAAAAAGATAGTGCAGACATATCAAGAAGACATAAAAAATTTAAAATTGGTGATGTAGTTATGGTTCATCTGAAGAAAGGAAGATTTATTATTGGAACATATAGTAAATTGAAGATGAAGAAATTTGGTCCTTGCAAGATACTGAGAAGATTTGACAATGGAAATGCCTATGAAGTTGAATTACCTTATGACATGGATATATCACCTATATTCAATATTTTATACTTGTATGAATGTCATGAACCTGATGAAGAAGTGACAGTACCATGTGATTATACTAAGAAGAAGATAGAGGAAGTTGAAAAGATTTTGAAACAAAGAGTTGGCAGAAGCACAAGAGGAAAGGAATACATGGAATATCAAATAAAGTGGAAGAACAGACCGATTGAGGACTCATCTTGGATTTCTCAATCTAAGTTGGATTCATTTTAGGTTGGACCTGATACATGATTTGGGAAATTATTTCTTGTAACCCCAGGTGTCTGATGTAGGAGCATCTTGGGTCATTGGCAATCCTGTACAACCAAAAAGATGTTTTTTTTTGCTTTTGTTTAGAAGTTGCTTGGGAAATACTCTGCTACTCAGGCTCTATTTCTCAGTAAATCTTGTCTTTTACTTAGGTTTTTTTGCTCGGGCATGCTTATTTCCGTCGCTTGATAATGCTTATTTCTTCTACTCGGGTCATGTTGCTCGGGCATGCCTATTTATTTTTTGTTTCTCAGGTTTCTCTTTTGACACTCAGGTTTTATTCCCTGTTTCTTGGTCATGCTTATCTCTGTCACTCAGGTTGGTCTCCTGTTGCTCGGTTATGATCTTACTGATAGTTACTAATTTTCGGTGATCTCCTGCCCGAGATGCTTATTTTGGGAGTTGGATCTTTGGCAAACTTCTTTATTTAATTTTCATTGCCGAATTGATTTGGGATCTCTCATTGGGATCTGTGTGGACCTAAATTTGGGTCTCTCTTATGGATTTGAGTGCCAACCTCTTTAGTGGACTCTTATATATATTCTTTTGTATGTTCTTAGTTTAGGAATAAAATATTAGAGAAAGAAAGAAAATGTTTAGATATTGAGATCGAAGGTCTATGATCTCTTTTGTATGAAGATCTTATTGTAGATCATTTGAATATATGGATAAAATTAAGAAGGCCTCACAACTTGGCATGTAATGATTTTGATCAAGTTAATCTAAAGGGATATCTTCTGTTTCTTCTCTCACTATTTTTTTTGGCTTCCAAATTGGTTTAGCAAGGTGGTTTGGTAGTTGGGAGTGCCTTTGGCCCCTTCTCATTCCCCTCATTGTGTCAAAACCCAATCTTAGTGTTACATGAAAATGAAAAACAAAAGGATGCCCCTCATAACCATACACTATGATTATAGTGATGACTTTATATGGGATTACATCTCCCCAATTATGATCAACCCCCAACTTTGGAACTCTATCCTTAGGCCTTAGAAAATCCAACAACTGTTCAAGAATCCTTGGTGGATTCACCACTAACCTGGCTCTGAGTCTGGAAGAAAAATTGTTATCAAACAACGCGTAACTTGATCCTTCCCAATCCCTTGATAGAACAATAGACCAAGTTTGGATTGACATTGGTTCACCATCCAATTTCCTCTCCAAGGGAATGAACTTGGTGAAGTAATCTGCATTATTAGAAGAAACATATGAATTAGGAAGGAATACCAGTAGAAATGCTTGGTAATTCCTTTCTACAAATCCACCAGCCCCTCGTGATTTTTTTCTGCAACAAATGGGACAAAGTCATAAATTATGGTGAAGTTAGGGTGTTTAGTCTGAATAAGCATATACATGTATTCAATTAGCATAATAGACCTTCATGGTCTACTGAGTAATTGACATAGAGAAAAATAAGTATCCTTTGCATGCTTGGAAAAGGCCTCTAGGGGAAAAGGTTCCTTAGTAACATAATACTTTGTTTATCTAGCCTTAGCCAAATGTGTAGGAAATAACCTATCCCTGATCATCTCTCTAGTCTTGGTATATCTGGCTGCATAATTCTCAAGCTCAATCCCCTCCAAGAAAGCTGCAAGATTGTAGGTATGAAATACCTCTTTAATTCCCCTTGCACCAATTCTTAACAATTTTTCTCCAATATTATTTCTCATAGTCTTGGCGATCAGATCATATCTATCTACAATAAACAACATTAAATCTATATCCAAGAAAACATTTGGCACCACCAATTTCCCTAAATCATATTACCTTGCATTTGACTCTGGGTTTGCAATATTTTCCTGCCCATACCACCGTTTGAATAAATTCAAACCCTTGTATGGTATAGGGGCATCTGAAATAGAACCATATTTGTCATACAATCCCTCATCAATCTTCCAACCCTTAACCAATTTTGGCTCGTCATACTTATCATTGGTCGAGGGCTTCAACTGATCCATAAAATCATCAAAATGGTGCCTCTTTATGTAATCTCTCTAACCTAAATGTCCCCTTGACAAAGGCATGGTGAATTATAGGGATTTTCAGAAATAATTCAAATTTTACAAATTAGGGTTCTCAACCTCAAAAAATGAAGAATAAATTAAAAAAAAATCATTCACAACTTTTATTATCAATTTTATCTAGTTTTTCTAACATAAATTCATACGAGCGAGCGAGAAAATGACCCAAAAACATTAAAATTCTATAGTTTGAATATCAACTGTAGATCCTTCTCAAATCAGTACCATCAGACGATTAAGGGAAGCCCAATTGTAATTTTCCATCAATTCCTTAAATGGGCCCAACAACCAGCCAAAAAGAAAATGCCACATTGCAACACATTCCAAAACAAAAATTTGGGCCCAACTTGCCATTGTTTTTGCTAACCAATGACACATGTCCACTTCTCATGATCCCATGAAGAATAAAGATTGATCATCTTGGATCGCGAGATTATGAGAGTCATCGATCATCATAGGAAGTTAATTGGCATTGAAAAAAGGCCAATTAAACTTAGATCATCTTCATTTCTCAGTTAAAACATCACTGTTGATTATGGGCATGTGCTAAAAGATGAGTGATTTAGGTGCATGACTTTTATCCTTAATACAAATTAACAACAACAAAGTAAAGAACAAAAAAACAATCATTATTTTTGACCTATAAACCTCCTCGGTCCCACTTCACAATTTCTCGTTGGCCAGGATGCATGGGAACATATTGTAATCCCATGAAGCATAAAGATCGATCATTTTGGACTGTGGGATCATGAGAGCCATCAATTTATTCAGATATTTAATCACTCAGGAATGCTAAGATGAAGTAATCGTCAAACAAATTTCCTCACATATTAAAAAATCTCCGTTCATTTTCACCATGTGCAAAAAGATCAGGGATATAGTAATTCAAACCTTAACCAAGTTGGATGTAAGATTATAATATAAGGTTTTAAACAATGACGCCGATCAACAAGAAAAGGATAGATGGCGAGACATTTCCATCCCATGATCAAACTAAGAAATAAGGTGACCTCATCGTGGGATCACGAGAACTTGACACGTAGCTCCCAACTTGGAAAGGTAAAATGACCCTGCTTAAGTCATAGAATGAATCGGCCAACTTAGGAAAGGTGAGAGACATGGTTAGAAAACAAAAAGGGTCCCGACTTAAAGTGATAAATCACTAGGATTTTAAAGAAAAAACCCTCTCGACAATTAGACGACCCATGACATAAGTCACAAAAGGTAACGCAGAAAAAGAAACTGACTAGGGGAGAGGGACCAATAGTTCACCAGGGTCCAATAGTTGATCACCCACTTGTGAATATATTGTTCAGTCTTATCACACATTTTAACTATATATTGTAATTAAATAATCCACATGTAAATTAAAAAATTTAAATATTGATAAAAATGGACCAATACTTGAACACATGAGAACCTATAAATGTTATATTAAAAACACATAAATAAATTAAAAAAAATAAATTCTTGTCTCAAATAAAATATCATAGCTATCTATTATATGTGTGTCACTTAAAAAATAATATGATCACTTAATAAAATAAGATGCTCACTTAAACAAGTATTGTTATCTTAGTGTACAAATATTATTCTTATGTGTACAACTATTGAGGTAGCAATGTATATTTAGAATATTTCATATTAATAATTTGTCTTATCACAAATATAAAAGGTGAACACAATAAATGCCTTGTATTTTCCCATGAAATGTGTGAGATTATCAAAAAGTTTTAGAGTTCAAATATTGGTCCCTTTGTGTTGACTATAAGTTGTATTTTCTATAATAATGTATTATTTTTATAACAACAAATAATTATTTTGTGTTCAATTATTGGTCCTTTTGTGTTGGATATAAAATTTAGATATAAAAAATATTTATGATTACTAATAGGTACTTGGTCTATTTAAGTTGCATATATGTTATATTTTATATAGAAATACAATATTCTACTAATAACAAATGATATTTTTAAATTCAACAACTATGGATTTTTAGATTAAGTTTTGGTCGAATCTTTGAAAAGTCATTTTTTGGACGCATTTCAGTAGGCATGCTATTTTAACGAGTTCCATGATGACTCACACCTTCAAACCTTAGTTGTAGGTATTTAAGTGTCTATTTTATATTTCTAAAAAAATGAAGGTCTTACGACATTTCATGCAATGACTACATGTTGACGAAGTTAGCCCTCACGACTACTGGTCCCTCTCCCCTAAGGAGAACAAGGGTTTCTAAGGATTTTAAAAAGAAAATGACCAAAACCATATTAAATAGGAACAAGGAAACCAAGGACAAGGAAGATCACTAGATCATAGGGCAAAACCTAGACTGCAAAAACCCTACCAACACACCCTTTGTCTTTGAACTTCATCGCACAAGGCTCATGAAAATACAAAGATTTGAAAACAATAGTGTTAATTTTATTTTTTTACACCCAATCATAAACCAACTCAAAATGACTTTTTACACCTTATAACATAAGGAAATCTATTACACATCTTAGTCCCAATGATTTTTCCATAGTTCTTACACGGTATTACATTGATTAAGAAAAACATACACATTGTGACAAAGACCTCATCCATCCACTTATCCTTGTTTATGCATTTAAAATAATGAAGCTTTTCCATAACATTCCACTTGATGCCATTATAGAATTAAAAAGATTCTAATCACTATTTTTAGACAGTTTTTGAATGGTAAAACATAGCATAGACCAAACATGATGGTATGGAGACAATATTCATATATTACAAACTTCAAATGATTACAAACCAGGTAGAAAAATGGAAAAACAAACAAATTTGACTGTGATAGTCTAGATACTAGGACTATTTGACAGTCTCCTTCTTGTCAATGATTTAAACAACTTAGGAAACTATTTTCATGATCATGATGGTTCATTTAATTCCTCCATATATTGACAATTAAACTTCATGACAACAAAATAACTCCAATTTTAATGGCTCCAATTTGACTATTTTTTTCTTGACGTTTCAACTACATGCATACCAATTTTATGAAAGCAACACAAAATAAAAATGTCTCGATGGCAAAAAAGCTGCTGATATTCATGCTGATCATGATAAACTAGTGGACAAGAATGTGCAACCCAATAATAGTTCTGTTGAAGTTCAGGTAACTATTACCCAATTTTTTATGTTCATTCAATTGGTTAATATTGTTATCCTATTTACTAGGTGAGTTGCTAAGATAACCTAGTTTGCACATTATTAGTGATCTGGATTAAATTTGTGTTCATTTCTTGAGCTGAAATTGTAAAGTACATGAAAGGAAAAGGATGAAACTAAGATATCCAATGAATGAAATGACACACACACACACACACACACACACACACACACACACACACACACACACACACACACANAAAAGACACACACACACACACACACACACACACACACACACACACACACACACACACACACACACACACACACACACACACACACACACACACACACACAGGATCATATTCAGATTTCGAGCATAAATACCAAATATGTGCTAGAAGGAAAGTAAGCACTCATTTGAGCTCACACAGGCCATGATCATAGCCAAATCCTAAAGATCTATGGATAACTATCAACATGCATAAAGAAAATGAACATAAGTAACAGGGTACCAGACATTGCCTGAAGAGAAGAAGAGGTGATGACCTAGGTGTGACTCCAGTATGCTCCTATTTGATCCAAAGCCTGCAAAAAAGGAGAGAGATGGGTTAGATCCAATAGATATAAGAAATTCATGATAACCAATTATTTATCTATATCTACAGTTATGCATGCATGTAATAAACCATACACCAGAAGAAGGGGACCGTGCTCCAGGCATGTGCACACTCACAAAAATGATGTAGAAGGAAGAAGAGTACCATATTTTCACTGACTTGTTTGTTCCATGTAAAGGTACAAAAGAAGCTGTAACATTGCATTAAAATTGCAATAAATACCCTTTCTCAGTCACAAGAAACCTTCAAAGGAAGCCATCACATGCAACCTTCTAAGGACAACTATGCCTAAGCAAGAACACCTATGAAGAGGCCGTGACATTGCATCAAGATTGTAATAAATTCCATTGCATCATAAATTGGGATCCCCAAGGGGAAACTCTCTAAATCCACTTTTAGTGAGCACCAATTTACAAAACAAAAACACTTATCACAATATTGTATTCTCTACAAGTACAATGGATGGTGTTGGTTTGTAATGTGGGCACTGTCAGGAAGCCCTTAAATCTCCTTGAAAAAACCCACATGACAAGACAAGAAAACCCATGATCAGGTGCCAAGCCCTCTTAGTACCCCACATTGAAGATGTGAAGGTTATCAAAAGCTCCATCAAAATAGAGTTTCTGATTATCCCCACAGCCCAAAGGAGGAGCACTGATCCAGAAAAGGGAATAGTAAATGAAGTAGTAGTAGGCATGGAGCATTTAGGATACAAGAATACAAAATGGTTAAATGGTGCATGAGGGAATCATTTGAATCAAAATAATGATGCAACATCAATGGTGTATTCAGACACAAGTGGGACAACAAGTTACATCTTAACATGTGCTCATAATACATGAGGGTTCATCAAAGTTTGGTACAGAAAGGTAACTGTAATGAGGTATTCATCAACATCAAGCAATAAAGAATGATACATCTACATATATCTACCAGCATGTGTGCCTCATAAGAGGTAATAAATTTTTTATAACATCATGAGGTATGATACTGTTGCATATACAAAAAGGACAGTGCAAAATAGGACAACAAGTTTACATTTTTTGCATGTCTTCATCATACATCTAAGTCACATCAAGCTTAAGTGAAACATCAATAAAGATGTATGTACCATAGTATTTCCCTAACATATCATGGTGTAAATGAGAAGAAGAAAGCAAATCATAAGCTTTCCATTGAATCCAAAGTCATGGAGTAGTAATACATACAATAGAGTACACATCATGTCTGCCCATCTGCGGGACAACAACAATGGTGTCTCATAGTTAGTACATCTTTAAATCAAAGTATATGGAGTAGTCAATAGAGATTCTTATCTTTCCATAAAAATGGAGAAGCAACAAATGGAAGAGAATCAAGCATCCACAAAAGTTTGCAAGTAAAAATGATGCCTCAAATCATATAATTGAACAAAAAGTATAAACTCAGAACATATTCAACATGGTGTTTCAAATAGTGACACAAAATCAATAACACAACATCATGGTGCAGATAACACCAAGAAATGTGACATACTTTACAAAGAAAGATCACATATATATCTCATTCATTTCTTTGAGAACAGTGATGCTCTAGATGGGTTAGCGACCTCATCAATGGAGGAAAACAATAGAACCAACATAAAAATAGTAATATTAAGAAAACATATCACACATCAATGTTCCAAACAACAACCAAGCAAAGAAAATCTCCAAATGATGCCACAAGTTCTTTCAAAGTGACAGAGAAACATTGCAACATCTAATTTTATGGTACCCTAGCCCACGGGTTACAATATGGACTATCAATACAAGCCATGGAGAATATAGATTCAAATAACAAAGTAGGGCACCCAAGCTTGGTGATGTAAAAAAACAAGCATTAGAGTATACAAATGGAGTGATAAAAATGCAAAAAACCACGACCTCACAAGAATGAGAAAACATAAAATGGAGGTAAGAATGATTCCCTAGTTCATGCAAAGGGCCATAAAGAATAGATTCAACATGTATGAATATCTTCCATTTATTTGCAAGCAAGATTCAAATACAACACCAACAATCAAAACAATGGGAAAACAAAAAAATAGAAACATTTGAATCATATATGAATTGATGTAAATCAAATAGGTACCAAAACACAAGCACATCCTCAAAGATGACATTTGTGGATCAAGCATCATCAAATACAGTAAAACAATAGCGTAAATGTTATTCATAGCCTGTGGCTTCATCATGCTACAACTAGATAAACATATTCAACCTACAAATTCAAACATTCAGGATGCCCTAGCTCCATTTGAAATTCATAGATGCAATGAAGGAAATAATGAGGAACCGATCACCTACCTCCCAAATATATACAAAAATCTTTCCAAGATTGAACTCCAGCGAGGCAGATCATTTCCATCACAATTTTGGCAACTTCCCAAATACAAGCATGGTGCGAAACAATGCTAAAGGAAAGTTTCCTTTCTTTATGTCAGTTTGAGCTTTGGCTTTCCTTGAAAGCTTTGACTGAGCCAAGTTTTTTTAATGAATTTTATAAAAGGGGGATCGGTGGGGTTATTTGGTTTGGGAAGTAATGTAAATAGAATAATGAATTAATATTATCTTTCTAGGCCTTAGGGTTTTGAAGGATGGAATGTTAAATGGGTATGGTGGGTTTTGGTTAATGTTGCAAGGTTTAGGGTGGAAAACATTATCGATGGTCCATTAGTATTTCCTAAATTATTAAACCTTATGGTTTTTAGAGGTTTAAAACTTGAATGACAGGGTCATTTATTAATGGGCCATGTTAATTGTAAAATCATGCAATTATTATTGTCAAAATATTGGAAAAATGATGTCTTTATAAATGATTTTGTAAAATATTACCACCAAGCATGATTAGGGGGAAGGGTGGATTTGATTTAATAGAGGATGGATTTTAGGGCATATGATCTAAAATTTTCCTCTTCTCACCTACCTCTATAAATCCAGGATTCCTGTCATCCAGATTTGAGAAACATCTTTATGGACCTACCCAGGATTCTGTCAAATTCTTCAGAGATACCCCGTCATCTAGTCCCAGATTTGATGGAGTTAGGAATGATGATTTACAGATTCTTTGGATATGTAGTATTCTACCTCAATCTTATTTATACCTCTCACATTTTGTGATTGAGGCGGTTCTTCCATTCTATCTCACTCTGAGATTTGAATGTTTGTAGGTCTTGGTGATGCAGATTATTTGGCCCCTTTTTACTGAATATGCAACAGTAGTCCTTCTTGTTCCTATTTATTTTTGAGTTTTGTATTGAATTCCATGTCAAGGTTATTGTGATCCATTTTATATCCTTTACTTTACATTCTTGTTCAAATTGGGTATTCAAAAAGGTATTTTTGTTATTTTTAGTCCTAATCTGTGTACATCTGGGTTTTAGGTTGTGGAAGCTCTTCCCCTTCCTTTTACTCTGGTACCTCTTTATTTCAAGGAATATTAGAATAATAGGACCAATTTGTGATTTACAAAGTCATATTTCAAATTTCATTATGGATATATCTTCAATCTATGGATCCTTAAAGTTGGTGAATCACCTAAGTTTCTTTGCAGTTATTTAAAGTTATGCATTTCTCTCCCCTTTTCCTCCAAAGTCTAGTTTAGTTTTAAGGTGATTTGAGGGAATCCAACCCTTAATCTGGAGGTCTAATTTCATTATAGGTTCCCCACAACCTGAAAGTATTCCCATGTTTCACATGATTTCTAGGTTTCATACTTATCTATTGCAGGAGCAATCCTTAGTGACAACAGTTTTTGGCACGCCTGGTGGGAAAGACTCTTTGAGTCAGTATTCTAATTTTTTTTTCATATGAGTTGTTTTTTGGTATGAGTAGTAGCTATGTTCTTATTATGATTTATGAGATATCATACTTGGCAAATCTAGTCTTGTTTTATGAAGATCAGTCTTTCTAGCACATGAACAAGATAACAAATAGGCAGAGTAGGGATCCTTTTGAATATATAGAGATACCTCCATCTAAGAAGAGGGATAAGGTAGCCAAGCATACTCAGTCCCATCCTAGTGTGTCTCAATCTACTATTTCCAGTCATATCCCTGCAGGAGGTCCTGTTATCCCACCACTACTTCTATTATCTCAAGTAACCCCAAAAATTCAAGTTATCCCAAATCCACCTATGGTTAGAAATAAGCCTTTTGTGGATTTTAACAAGGGCGGGCCTGTGAATTTGCAAAAACATAATGACATACCCATGGGAGCTCTTAACAGCTTGCCCATTTTTACTAAAGAGGATCAGACCTCAACCATTAAACACATAAGAGATGTTGCATCCATTTGTGGTCTTTATCACATAACCCATGATGATGTAGTTGTAAGATTATTGGCAGCATCACTTAATGGAAAAACTTTGCAATGGTTTAGGGGTTTAGCAGTTAATTCTATAGCAACCCGAGATGATCTAGGTGTTGCCTTGACTTCCCAATTTGAAGATAAATCTAACAATCTCTCTTTGGTAGATAATTTGACCACAATAAAGAGAACACCCCAAGAGCATATGATGGACTTCAATTTCAAGTTCCAAAGGACATGGAACATAATTCTAGTATCATTTAGGCCTTCAAACTAGCATGCTTTTCTATATTACTTGAGGGTACTTAACAATGACATTTGTATGACAATCCAGACAATGGGAGGAAACAACTTTCCAGAAGCCTTTGATATTGCCATAAGAGCTGAGAATAGTCATCCAAGCTGGGAAAATAGCCCCAAGGATTCCAATGCCCATATTCCCAGAAATAAAACATGTTCCTCAAGTCATTCTAGCCTTGGAATCTATTCCACCTATCCTAGCTCTTTCCCAACAAGCTAGTAGTCCAACTATAGACCAGTTCCAAGAGCTGAAGAAGATTAAAAAGACCTTGCAAAACTTTACCAATGAGCTTGTTAGTCTCAAGAGGCAGAAGTTTCAACCTTATCAACAACCTTTCCAACAGCCTTACCAAGCCTCCCTATCAGGCTCAATACCAAAAAAATAGACCCCCTTATCAGTCAGGTCAACAAGGCCAAGCGAGGAGCTATAATCAAAGAGCTATCCAACCCTACAACCCTAACATTCCTAGTACCTCTAGGGAGATTGTTCCAGTACCATAGAACAATATGGAAGAATATTATGAATGGGGTTGTCCATGCAACCAACAACGCATTCAAGGATTTTGTCCCAATGGATTTGGCCAAACCCTTATGGTGCAAAACAATGCCACGATTCCATAGGAAGGGCCACAAGAGCCTCAAATTCAATAAAATCAACCAATAGGACCAAGTGAACACAGTGCACTTGATGTGGCTCTCATAAATTGGCAGAGTGAGGAGTTCTGTGGGGTCAACTTTCCCCACAATGACGATTAGAACTATATCCCAATTTCAGCTAACACAAGGTCTAAGAAGAAGGCCATGGATGTAGAGAAACCAATTTCTACATATCATCAGGCCTCGATTGTTGTTTCATAGCCTGAGGTTGTTCATATTTTTCCTCAAGGAAAACCTATACTAGTTAAGGATCCTGTGAAGATAGTGGCATAGCTTGCACTAGCACAACTAGAGGTTGCTATAGGAAAGGGACAACCAAAGGTAAGCTTGGGTTCCTTCAAATTATAAAAAAATGAAGAAAACTTCAATAAGTGTACCTATGCTAGATACTTTAGCCATCCCTGGGAAAAAGGAATTAAAGCTTGATGCTTTGTCTAAGATTTCATTAATCAAAAAGGATGTTTCAAAGAAACCTAGGGTTTTGATTGCTGTTGTGCCTCAGAAAGATCAACAAGGTGTAATAGCTAGCTTGCAGTCCACAAATAATCAACAAACTCCACAGATCAAGCCTGTTGGAAATACAATAATGGGAAAGAAAGATATTGAGAGGGAGGGGGGGTGAATCAGATCTTCAAATTTGAACACTTTAAACAAACTAATCCACATTCATACATATATGAATCTAATGTAATATCAAATAACATCCACACAATGAAATAAATAACTCATAACACAAGAACTTGGTAACCTAGGAACCCAAATAGGTAAAACTGGGGTGGGGATGACACCCACAAAATTCTTCACTACTGCAGCAATAAAGTGTGCCTGTTATGGGTACAAAAGTTGATTACAAAATGTAATCTACCCGGTTAAAGGTTTGCCTGGTTAAGAGCTAAAGATCATTACAATCTACCCTGTGAAAGGATTTCAACTTACAATAAAGTAAGAACTCTATTAGGAGATTTAGAAAGGTCTACTAGAACCACTCTGTTAAGAGATTTTCACTTGATATAATGATTAGAATATTTCAAGTAATGATCCTTCATTATGCACTCAGATGCTGATGACAGATCTCCTCTTTCCAGTACCTTCTATGATCTCACAATCTGATATGTCTTTACTCTACTGTTCACTGTGCTATCACTCTGCTTGATCTCTGCTTCTTAACAAAATAACCCTCTATGTATTTCACTTTAAAATGCAGTCACCACTTCTCTCCACACTCTTACAAAATAGGGTTTTGAAGAAATCTTATATATCTATTCAAGTCTGATAGCAAGATCTAGATCAATGATCAAGATCTAATACCCATACCTCCAAGGTATTACAATTAATGATTGCAATAGATCATGCATAGGATAAAACAATTAAATGCATAACTAAATCCATAGGAAAATATTAAATGCGTACATAAGTTGGCCCAAAAAGCTTATACAATTCAACCTGAACACTTATCCTCAAAGTTTGAATCATTCCAGACATGTATACAAAAATTGTTTTGCTCGGCACTTAACATCTCTATCGCTCGGCACTAAGTATCCTACTCGGCTCAGCATGATACAACTCAGCAACCTGAATATTGCTCTGCAATGTTTCTCAACCTTGCATAGTTTTAGCTCGGCCACAGTGATAACCAAATAAAACTGCCTAAGTGAATGACTTAGTGTTGGTCACTAATCATCAATAGAACTTAGAGATTAACAATATCCCCCTTTGATATTAGTGGCAAAAACACACTTGTCATTTCTTCATTTCATTCCATCAAAAATGTTGCCTAAGTAGACTAAGTACTCCTCCTAGGAATATACTTAGAATTATACATACAAAAAGTTTCATAGAATACATGCCTTCAAAATATATACAAATGTACCTATTCTGTACTGATTTATCATACTATATCCTTACCAACTTCCCCCTTGTTTTTGTCATTGATTTCAGGTGGGGTTAAGTTGTACTTATCCAAAAATTGTTTATGAAGCTGTAGAGTGGATGCAAATGTAGTGTCTCAACTTTCCTTGGAAATATTCATAACTTACAATTTTATCTCTAGCTCGGCAACTAGACTCACTAAACTTTCTGCAGTTGAGAGATTTGCATTTCTCTATGATAATTCTTTTGCAACTGAAAGTTCCTTCTGTATTACCTCCAAGTGAGGCAACATGCTTGTCTGAATGGTGATCAATTTGGCCCTAATCCAACCATCTTCAGCCATAAGCTCAGCTATTCTGCATTGTGCATTGATCAACTTAGTAAAATGCAAAGAACTAGAGGTAGCATCCTTACTCAAAGTACTACCAGTTGATTTCAAATCTAACTGTAGCTTCTCAGCAAGCTGTAGATCATCCTTTGTGAAGAATTCAACATCACATAGTTTTCTATACAAAGAATAAACATTTGCTGTAACTTTCTCCAAAATGTCTACATGAGTAGAAAGTTCAACCCGTTTTGTTGCAATCTCTTTTGAGATTTTCTCCAAAAATTTTCTCTTGAATCTCCTCTCAGACCATTGTAGAAGTTTTTCATTGTTGTTTATGTCATCATCAGTTACCTTTTGTACAATGTGAACTAACTAGTCAATAATTGGAGCTTGAGGCATTTCATCTTCTAAGTCAAAAGCCTTTGCAAATATATCCTTGATGTCATGCAACACTTGCTTTTGCTTCTGTTCTATTTTCATTTCTTCCCATCTCTTCTTTCTCTCAAGCAATTCCTGAAGAGTCCCTATTTGTTCAAAAGAAAATTCATTGGGATCCCATTGTGGAATCACAATTACCTCATCTAATGTGACATCAAGAATTTGAGACTTCTTCTTCATAATTTTCCTTCTCTTCAGGTCTGGTGAGCTGATGCTCGGCTGCATTTTATCAATACCTTTTCCTATGATAGTGTCAATATCCATTGCCTCTTTCAATTCTGTCAAGATTGTTTGTGGATTAGGCATACTTCCAGTTTTAGGACCTGTGGGAGTGGATGATGCAGAGTGTGGTAGATAAACCAACACTTGCAGTGCCTCTTGTTCCTTAGGCTTGTCAACATTATCCTTCATCACTACACCACTATCTAAAATTGTTTTGACAACCTCTAAAATAGGTGGATTTTGTGAAGTTACCTCTTGTGCATCTATTTGATTTTTCTCTTTACCTATCTGATCATTGATTACATCAATTATCTCATCAATTTTCTCTTTAGATGCAGTGGTCTTTCCTCCTTCAGTCTTAGTTGCCTTAATAGGTGAATCAATGTTTGTACCACTTGGCATATCCTGTTCCTCAGCATTCAAATTGCTGGAATCATCAATTATGTAGTCAATTGGAATGTCTACAGTCAGATCAACAAAATTTGTTGAGTGTAATGCATCTTTACTCTTGTCTTGTTCAGTAGCAACTTGATCTTGAGTCATCTGAGGCTCAGGGGTAATCTCAACTTCTTTTGCCTTTTGATCAGATGGACCTTGATCAGATTTCTTGTCTTTTGGAACTATTAGTCCAAAGATTTACTTCCAAATCCTTGTACTCTATTGTACTAATCCTTCAATATCATTTTTCAAAATATTATAAACTCTAAGCTTAGGAACAAACCTATTCTTATATTCTTCAATGAATTTTGCTCGCTATTTTGATGTCAACTCAGGTATTACCTTGGCTAAAGTACCTTCCTTGATCTGTCTCTCTGTAGTAAGTGCAAATTCCCATTTTCTTGACAGAAACTCATATAGTTCATTCAGCACATGGTTTCCTATCTCTGTAGGAGTTAACTTAAAAGTACTCATCATATCTAAGAGTGCTTCCTGAACTTTATGCTTATCTCCAATACTCAGTTTCTCATACTTAATGAATTTGAAAGTAGCTAACCCTGCTGAATTTCTCAAATTGTCACATACCTCATCAATATTAGCTGGTTTCTTGATTTTTACTATAGGTATGTTGCTAGGTTCATCAATCTTAGTCTTTTCATCATCACTATCTATCTCCAAGTGTAGTTTCCTCCTTGGTCTCTTAACTGGTTTACTCGGCTCAGCCTTAGGAGCAATTTTAGCTTTCTTTCCAAAACTGCTTTCTCCAACCTTCTTCTTTTCATACACTTTTGTTTGTATTGCTAGAGAAGTAATATTGGATTCTCTAGTCCTTGGACAATTAGCTGCAGGAGGTGTAACCTTAGGTTTATCTTTACTTGGCTTGGTTACTATGACAATTTCTATATTCTTACCCTTAGCTTTCTCAGTGATCTCCTCAGGTGCACTGACTTCCTCTTCTGTAGATATATCTTCTCCTTATCCAGTGGATAGGCCTAAAGGTGCATCCTTAGGTTCTTCATCACTATTCAAACCAACCATTTTCTTTAGATTTTTCACAATCTTCTTCCTTTTCATCTCCATGGTTCCCTCCTTTAAACTTCTTGAAATTTTTACTTTTTCTTCATCAACATTACCAAATATTTCTATTGTAGTATCAATTGCCTTGGCTAGGAGTACAGTGATGGTTTTTGATGCTTCATCAATGTTAATTTCATAGGGAAATGGTTCTAAACATGCTACCCTAGGTGTCACAACTTGGATATATGTGTTATCTGTATCAACTAGAAATTTTTTTTCTTCATAGTGCTTCTGCACTAGTGATCTAGGAATCCTAGTTCTTAATCTCATTCTCTTTTTAAATTCCAAAAAATAGCTCCCCATAATTCTATTGAAATTACTTCCTAATTTCTCAATACATTCACTTATCTAAATTGTAATGGGTCTATCCTTTTTCCAAACAATATCTCCCAATGTAGGAAATGTATTTTGAATGTAGAAAAATATGCAGACTAGTAAGGAACCAAACTTACATGATGAGCTCTTAGCTTTTTTGATTGATGCTAGGTTCTCGGCTAGTTGTGTTTGTTGTATCTCGGAAAGATCATACGTATGATTCTTCTTAACAATCTTCCATGCCTAGTCAATGACTGTACAAGGAACGCTATCCAATCAACTTGACTGATAGAACTTATGTGCAATTACTCTTACTCCAAAATCAAGTTCTAGGTCTTTAATTTTAGAGATAGTCATACCTCTATTGTTCCATATGGCTTCAGTGTTCAGTGTAATTTCCTCTTTACTGTTATCTCTCATTGTTCATTTTTCGTTCACAACAGGATATCCAGTCACTCGATGAATCATGTTTTTAGTTATCTTGACTGGTCCATTGTCTAACCATAGACACATATCATGAAATAGGCTAAGAATAACCTTAATCCATTCATCTTTGAAATCTTGTGGAAAATCTAGGGCATGAATTAACCCTTTGTCGGCTAAATGTTTGAATTCTCCCTTCAGAACTCCATCAACACATAGTTTACTATAGGATTTTCTCAATTCACTATCACCTACTTCACCAATTTTAACCATGTAACAAGATCTTACATCATGGATCATGAGTACCTTTGGTGGAATGGATGAGAGAGCTCTGGTCAAATCACTCTGAATTGCACTTTTAGGAACGACTCAAAAGTTGAGAGGTGCACATTCATCATTTTGTAATAATTGAATTTGCTCTTGTTCTCCCTCCATACTTTTGACTGGTGAGGAAGAGCTTGCAGGCATAATCTTGAAATTAGGGTTAAAAAAAAAATGAAGAACATAGTACCTCGGCAAGTAGTGCTTTGCACTATTCACCTTAGGATTTTCGATGGCACGCTGACGAAACCTTTGATGCTAATTATGTTAAGATCAATTCTGCAACTACTTCAATCGCTCTGTAAATAGTGAAAATTGCAAGGTAAAAATGAAGAATAAACTGTTCATCCTTTATAGATTTTGAAAGGTCAAGGTAGGTAAGCAATAAATGTTCTGCCCATTGAGTTAGTGCAAGCCAGCTGTCCTCGGATTTCTAACACAACTTGCATCCCACTTGGCTCACTAAACTTGGCCATCACAGAACTTACTCGGCCAACAAACTCGGCACACACTAAAGAACTCGGCCTTAGTGTCCACAACTGGTGCTTGACACCTATAGTGCAATTTGCTCTTCTCGGCATTTTTGTCTTCAACATATGTCCTGGTGCATATTAACATATGAAAATATGGACTTTGGCATATTTCATGTTAGGAACTGATGTAAGATAAGAATTTTAGATGTAGTTCCTTACATACCTCTTTTTCTTAGTTGGAGATGATGTGATCACCTGATCCATTGGATTGGGTGA
>MU224875.1:3515194-3526030 GCA_018584345.1 Thuja plicata | reverse complement strand
CTAATGTAATATCAAATAACATCCACACAATGAAATAAATAACTCATAACACAAGAACTTGGTAACCCAGAAACCCAAATAGGTAAAAATGGGGTGGGGATGACACCCACAAAATTCTTCACTACTACAGCAATAAAGTGTGCCTGTTAGGGCTCCAAAAGTTGATTAAAAAATGCAATCTACCCGATTAAAGGTCTACCCGGTTAAGAGCTAAAGATCATTACAATCTACCATGTGAAAATATTTCAACTTATAATAAAGTAAGCACTCTGTTAGGAGATTTAGAAAGGTCTGCTAGGACCACTTTGTTAAGAGATTTTCACCTGATACAATGATTAGAATGTTTCAAGTAATGATCCTTCGTTATGCACTCAGATGCTGATGACGGATCTCCTCTTTCCAGTACCTTCTATGATCTCATAATCTGATATGTCTTTACTCTGTTGTTCACTATGCTATCACTCTACTTGATCTCTACTTCTTAACAAAATAACCCTCTATGCATTTCACTTTAAAATGCAGTCACCACTTCTCTCCACACTCTTACAAAATAGGGTTTTGAAGCAATCTTATATATCTATTCAAGTCTGATAGCGAGATCTAGATCAATGATCAAGATATAATACCCATACCTCCAAGGTATTACAATTAATGATTACAATAGATCATGCATAGGATAAAACAATTAAATGCATAACTAACTCTGTAGGAAAATATTAAATTCGTACATAAGTTAGCCCAAAAAGCTTATACAAGTCGGCCTGAACACTTATCCTCAAAGTTTGAATCATTCCAAACATGTATGAAAAAAATATTCTACTTGGCACTTAACATCTCTATTGCTCGACACTAAGTATCCTACTCAGCTCGACATGATACAACTCAGCAACTTGAATACTGCTCGGCAATTTTGCTCGGCCTTGCATAGTTTTAGCTCAGCCACAGTGATAGCCAACTAAAACTGCCTAAGTGAATGACTAAGTGTTGGTCACTAATCATCAATAGAACTTAGAGATTAACAAAGCCTCCTCCTTTTTATCTCTCTTTTTATTGGAAAATTTCTAGTGCATAACTGTATGATTGAATCAAGAGGAAGTAGCTTAGTTATACCTAAGAAATTAGCTGACACCTTAGGGTTATCCTATGAGCCTCTAGATAAGCATGTTGTCCAATTAGATGGATCACCAATTAGTATAGTTGGAGTCATCAAGGACCTAAGTCTCACATTTCATGAGTCTCCTAACTTCTCAATCCCTCAATATGTCTTTTTTATTGACCTACTACCCTATTTTTCCATTTGCCTTTGCAAAGACTTTACTTCTCCAAGTTGGGTGGTTATCTTTCGTCAGATTGGTCTCACTTGTATTTCAGAACTAGGTATAGTACAAAGGTTAAGAATAAAGTCAAAAACCTTTGTAAAAGATCATGTGGAGCCCTATACACCTAGTCCCATCAATGCCAACCTAACATTCCATGAGAAAGATCTTGTTGTCTCATAACCATATACCACTATTGAGAATATTCCAGACATTTCCTTGGATGAGTGGGTAGAGGAGAACCCAGAGGATGATCCCTTTATGAACATGGAGCTATCTGGCATAGGAATGTATATCATTCATTAACATAATGAAGTGATCCCAAATTCTATGAAGAAAGAGGATAAGGATCCAGAAAAAAAAAAGAATGATCTATGCCAATTGTTCTTTGATGGTGCCAGAAGCAAGATCGATGCTGGAGGAGGGGCTATACTAATTTCACCAAAAAGGCAAAGGTATTATTCTACTTTACACTTTTCCTTTAGCTGCACCAATAATACAACAAAATATGAGGCTTTAATTCATAGTTTAGAGTGGGAAAGAAAGAAGGGTATCAAGTGTTTGCAAGTCTTTGGTGACAGTGAGATAATAGTTAATTAGATTCGTAATACCAACCTCACTAAGAATGATGTGCTGAAAATGTACAAGCACAAAGTTTGGGATCTGATTGAAGGTTTTGATGCTTTTGACTTAGTTTCTATTCCATGAAACCAAAATAAGAAAGCAGACAAGATAGCTTCCTTGGGAGCTGAATATTCCATTCTTAAGGAGGTTAAGAACAATGGAGCACAACACTATGTGAAGATCCTTGTGAGACCTTCAGTTCTAGACAATTAGGTGAGTTGGAAAATATTTGAAAGTGATGAACAAATTTTAAATTTTTTGATGGAAGAAGCTGAATTCTCCAATGAAAATCAAAGTAATCACAAGCATTAGTATAGTGATCAGATGTTGCAGTTAAAAACTAAAAAATTCCCCAAAGGGTTGGTCATCCTTGAGTCTATTTTTAACTCTAATGACCAGCTTTGGAGAGAAAAGATGAGCATGGAAGTGAAAGAGGAACACTATCAACCAGTTGAAATACTCTAGGATAAGTTCCTAAAGATTGGAAAGGTATGTACATAACCTGAACAACAAGATTTTGTTTTGTTATGTCAAGAATTCAGTGACGTGTTTTCATGGGAGTACCATGACTTGAAAGGATTTGATTCTCATTTAGCCCAGCACACCATTGATCTTGAACCTAATGCTAAGCCTGTAAGACAGAAATAGAGGCCTATAAACCCTTATTTAGAAGGGATAGTGAAAACTAAGCTAAGAAAGATGATTGACGCTAAAATCATATTCCCTATCAAGCATACTTCCTGGGTCTCTAACTTAGTGCCTATCAAGAAGAAGAATGGTGAGATTCTACTGTCTGTGGATTTCAGAGATCTTAATCGGGCTTCACATTAAGACCACCACCCATTGCCCTCCATGGAGCATATATTAAAGTTTGTATTAGGATCTGATAGGTTCTCATTGCTGGATGGTTTTTCTGGATACAATTAGATCCTAGTAAAAGAAGAAGACTAGTTCAAAAAAACCTTTACAACCAAATGGGGCACCATGGCATACATAAAGATTCCTTTTGGGTTATCTAATGCCAGTGCAACTTTCTAGAAAGCCATGGAAATGGTATTTGATGGCCTTATGCATAATTTTGTACTAGTTTATCTAGATGATAGAACTATTTTCTCAAAAAGTACTAATGAGGACTGGGTTCATTTGAGATAGATCTTTGAAAGATGTAGAGAATTTGGAGTCTCATTGAACCCTAAGAAGTGCATCTTTATTGTCCATGAAGGTAGATTTATAAGACATATTATTTCCAAAGAGGGTACAACTATTGAACCTGGAAGGATAAGTGCAATCCTGGCACTACTATTACCAGTACACAAGAAGGGGCTACAAAGCTTCCTAGATAGAATCAATTTCTTGAGGAGATTCATCCCAAATCTTGCATTATTGGTGAAGCCTATGACACAGGTGTTAAAAAAGAATGCAGTCTTCCGCTAGACAAGCGAAGGTAAAAAGTGTTTTGAAGAAATAAAAGAAGCAATAACATATTCTCCTACTCTGGTAAACCCAAAATTTTCAAAAGAATTCACTCTTTATGCATTTGGGAATACTGACACCATATCTACCATGCTAATTCAACAAATTGATGATAAACCTGAGAAACTAGTGGCTTTCTACAATCAAGGTTTGGATGGGTATGAGTTTAACTACACCTCTATGGAGAAGCATGTCCTAACAGTGGTAAGAAGTTTGAAAAAATTTAGACATTTTCTTTCCAATAATATAATTCATCTCATGGTTTCTCATCCCTGTATCAAAGATTTCCTTTTGAAAAAATATTTGAACCATAAGAGAGCCGGTTGGGTCACCAAGGTGATGGAATTTGATGTTCAAATCAAAGTTACTAAGTTGATAGGAGGCAAAGAAATTTGTGAAAAAATGGCAAAAAAAAAGATGACAGCAATGAACAAGAAGAAGATGTTGTCCTAATAAATTAGAATCCAGAGCAGAATGTAGATCCTACAAGTTGCACAATAGAAATGAAGTACTACCTCCTGACTAGTGAGTGTCCCCAAGGCCTTGAAAGAGCCAAGAGAAGGTATTTCTAGGTTCAATACATTCTTTTTGTCATTTTGGATGGTGTCTTGTATAGAAAAGACAATAATGGGGTTTTACTAATTAGGTGTGTTGAGCCAAATAATATAGACAAAATTATGGAGGAATTCCAAGATGGAGAATCTGGAGGCCATTTTGTAGCAAGGACTACTACTTTGAAGGTGATTAGAGTAGGATATTACTGGCCCAACCTGCACAAGGATGCCTTTGCTTGGGTAAGAAGATATAAGAATTATGCCTTATTTACAGGAAAATAGAAGCTGGAAGCCTTTCTATTGCATCCTATCAAGGTAGAGAAACCCTTCATAAAATGGGGGTTGGATTTCATTGGCCCCATCAATCCACCCTCCAGTACTAGTCACAATTGGATTCTCATGGCCATAGATTACTTCACTAATTGGACAAAGGCCGTAGCACTGAAGGATGCAACTGATAGTTCTGTCCTTAGCTTCTACCAAGACATGGTGGCAAGATTAGGCACACCTGACTCTATTGTCTCAAAAAATGCCCTAGCCTTCCTTGGAATGAATATTTTAGAATGGGCATTGAATCATAAAATTATCCTGAATACTTCATCCAACTATTACCCTTAGGGTAATGGTCAAGCAGAACAACAAATAAAAACCTGATCAGGATCATTAGGAGGACTATTGATGGGAACCAGAGAGATTGAAACAACAACTTGAAGTTGGCCTTATGGGAAGAGAGGATAAACCCCAAGATATACATAGGTAACTCTCCATACTTTCTATTTTATGGAAGAGAAGCTAGAGTTCCTATTTCTGTTGAATTACCTATGCTTAATTTGATCAAGGAACTTGAACTAATACAAGAGGATTCCATGCAAGTTAGACTTGCTAAAGTAATTGAGCTTGAGGAAGCAAGAAACCTAGCATTAGAAAAACTAGAAAACCATCATTCTCAAATGAAGAAAGACTTTGACAAAAAGGTTATGCCTAGGGTTTTCAAGGAGGGAGATTTGGTCCTTAAGCGGGATGAGTTAAAGAGTAAACCCGGGAGGCACACCAAGTTTGATGCAATCTGGAGTGGGCCCTCCATGGTCACAAAATGAAAAGACCACAATGCCTTCTAGCTATCTAGCATGGATGGAGAAGAGTTGACCATTCCTATGAATGGGATTAACCTCAAGTCATTCTACTGAGGTTAAAGTACTACCCCCTGTACATTAGTAGTTAATTGTTTCAGTTTAAGTTTTTTGTGTTTCCTAAGTTCTTTAGCACAAGTTTGTTTCAGTTTTAGTTGTTGTTTCCAGCTTTAAGTTGTTAGGAATAAGCCAGAGATACATTGATGCCATTCTTCAAGCTTCATAAAACAAGCATCAATGATTGGTATTAGTGAGTTGAGAGCCCACTGATACAAACCATTCATACTCACATGTTGAGTCTCTCAGAACAATACCAGTCTGTCCCTGGCATTTATTTCTATGTAGGAGCTATTGTTTTTTAGTTTTTGAGCCAAGTTTTAGTTATGGAAGCCAACATAATCTATGCCCAATGGATAATGGAAGGCAACTGGTCAAAGGGGTACTTAGCAAGAAAGCACTCAACTGAGGTCGTTAGAAATGCTACCCAATTTTTTATGTTCATTCAATTGGTTAAGGTTGTTAGCCTATTTACTAGGTGAGTTGCTAAGATAACCTAGTTTGCACATTATTAGTGACCTGGATTAAATTTGTGTTCATTTCTTGAGATGAAATTAGAAGGTACATTGAAGGGAAATGATGAACTAAGATAGCCAATGAATGAAATGGTATATATATTGGATCATATTCATATTTTGAGCATAAATACCAAATATGTGCTAGAAGGAAAGTAACGCATTCATCTAAGCTCACACAGGTCGTGAGAATAGACAACTCCCAAAGATATTTTGATAACTATCAACATGCATAAATAAAATGAACATAAGTAACATGGTACCAGACATTTCCTGAAGAGAAGAAGAGGTGTTGACTTGGGTGTGACTCCAGTATGCTCTTGTTTGATCCAAAACCTAAAAAAAAGGAGAGAGATGGGTTAGATCCAATGTATCTAAACAATGCATCATAACAAATTATCTATCTACATCTACAGTTATGTAAGCATGTACTCAACCATACACTAGAAGAAGGGGACCATGCTCCAGGCATGTGCACACTTACATAAATGCTGTAGAAGGAAGAAGAGTACCATATTTTCACTGACTTGTTTGTTCCATGTGTAGGTACAAAAGAAGCTATGACATTTCATTAAAATTACAATAAATTTTCTTGCTTAGTCACAAGTAGCCTTCAAAGGCAGCCATTATAGGCCACCTTTGATGGAAAAATATGTCGAGAAAAAACACCTATGAAGAGGCCGTGACATTGCATCAAGATTGCAATAAATGATATTGCATCATAAATTGGGATCCATAAAGGGGAAGCTCTCTAAAGCCACCTTTGGGGAGCACAAATTTACAAAACAAAAACACTTATGAAGATGTTGTATTGTTCAAAAGTATAATGGATGGTGTTGCTTTGTAATGTGGGCACTATCAGGAAGCCCTCAAAGCTCCTTGGAAAAACACACATGACATGACAAGAAAACCCATGATCAGGTGCCAAGCCCTCTTAGTACCCCACATTGAAGCTATGAGGGTTATCAAAATCTCTATCAAAATAGAGTTTCTGATTATCCCCACAGCCCTAAGGAGGAGCACTGATCCAGAAAAGGGAATAGTCAATGAAGAATCATTAGCCATGGAGCATTCAAGATACAAGAAGACAAAATGGTATAATGGTGCATGAGGGCATCATTTAAATCAAAATAATGATGCAACATCAATGGTGTATGCAGATGCAAGTGGGACAACAAGTTACATATTAACATGTGCTCATAATACATGAGGGTTCATCAAAGTTTGGGACAGAAAGGTAACTGCAAGGAGGTGTTCATCAACATCAAGCAATAAAGCATGATACATCTACATATATATACCACCATGTGTACCTCTGAAGAGGTAATCAAAAGTTTATAACAATAGGAGGTATGATACTGTTACATATACAGAAAAGACAATGCAAAATAGGATAGAAAGTTTAAATTTTATGCATGTCTTCATCATACATCTAAGTCACATCAAGCATAAGTACAACATCAATAAAGATGTAAGGTACCACAGTATTTCCCTATTATATCATGGTGAAGATGAGAAGAAGCAAGAAAATCATAGGATTTCCATTGAATCCAAATTCATGGAGTAGTAATACATACAATAGAGTACACATCATGTCTGCCTATCTGTGGGACAACAACAATGGCATCTCACAGTTAGTACATCTTTAAATTAAAGTATATGGAGCATTTAATATAGATGCTTATCTTTTCGTAAAAAAGGAGCAGCAAAAAAATGAAGAGAATCAAGAATCCACATAAGTTTACAAGTAAAAATGATGCCTCAAATCATATCATTGAACAACAAGTATAAATTCAGAATAGATTAAACATGGTGCTTCAAAGTGATAAAACATCAATAACAAAACATCATGGTGTAGATAAAACCAAGCAATGTGATATGCTTCACAAAGAAAGCTCATATATATATCTCAGTCATTTCTTTGACAATAGTGATGCTCTAGATGGGCTTGCAACCTCATCAATGGAGGAATACAACATAACCAATATAATAGTAGTAACATTAAGAAAAAATATCACACAACAATGTTCCAAACAAAAATCAAGCAAAGCAATGTCCCAAATGATGCCACATGCTCTTTCAAAGTGATAGAGCAACATTGAAACATCAAATTTTATGGTGTCCTAGCCTGCGGATTACATTATGGGCTATCTATAGAAGCCATGGAGAATGCAGATTCTAATAACAAAGTAGAGCACCTAAGATTGGTGATGCACATCAATAAGCATTAGAGTATACAAATGGAGTGATAAAAATGCAAAAATCCACGACCTCACAAGCATGAGGCAACATCAAATGGAGGTAAGAATGATACCCTAGTTCACACGATGGGCCCTAAAGAATAGATTCAACATGTATGAATATCTTCCATTTATTTGCAAGCAAGATTCAAATACAACACCAGCAATCAAAACAATGGGACAATAGAAAAATAACAACATTTGAATCATATATGCATCTATGTAAATAAAATAAGTACCAAAATACAAGAAAATCCTCAAAGATGGCATTCATGGATGAAGCATCATCAAATACAATAAAGAAACAACATAAATGTTATTCATAGCCTGCGGGGTGGTCCCACAATAGTGTGTCCCACTTTTTGGCCAACTTTGACACAAAGATCAACATTCTGAGAAAACTTCATTTTCAAACACCTATTGCCACAAAACCATTAGGAATTTGAAGATGATGTAAACTAGGGTATTTTATAATTTTATTTCTAGTTTCTAAATATATTTTAAAAAAATAAATTACAATTCATTTAATTTCATTTTTCCTTCTCCTTCGAAAAGTGGTTTGTGTGAAAAACATGTGTTTTTAAGAAGTGGCTGTCACTTGGATCAGTATAAAGTTTTTAAAAATATGATAATGATATAATTTTTTAGATATTATATTTGTAACTTCAATATCTAAAGGATGCAATTCGTTTCATTCATTTTGGGTCAATATTTCATAGTTTATTAAGTTCTAAAGTGACAGTAACTGTAATTTAGACATAAGGTCACTTGGATCACTCTAACTTGATCTCTATATATCGAAATTCATTTTTTTTTTATAGAAAGGTAACAAAAATACTCTTTTCCTACACATTTTTCATATTTTTTTTTGTAATTTACTATTTTTCCCGAAGCCTTGAAGAGACATGTTGTTGAATGACCAAACAACCTATGTTTAGTTAAAGTAATATTTGAAAGTGATAATGAACTCAATATGTATTAAAATTATATTCGTTAGAAAGGTTGTTCTTAATTGCATCATTTAGCATCAAGTGTTTGATAAAAGCATTTGATTCGGTCCTTGTCCAGGCCTTGAAAGGCCATTTTTTGGAGGTTTTTTTTTTTTTTTTTCTGAGGGAAAATTTTCATTTTGGGGGTCTTCGCGCGAAGACCCCCTTCGTGCGAAGGGGTCTGAGGGGCTTCATGCAAAGACCCTCTATGTGAAGACCCCTATGTGAAAATTTTGGCAAGAATCTCCCCGCCAAAAATTTACCTGGGGTACTTCGCGCAGAGTAGGTCGACCATTTTGAATTTTTTTTAAAATTAAGAATGGTATAAAACTAATGATTTTTCTTTTCAGTTTTTTACCAAATTGCAATATGTGAATTCTATTTTTCTATTATTGATCAATTTTTACAAAGGCATTTTTTGGAGAAGGATTGTTATTTCTATTTTTTTCAAAGGCATAATTTTGGAGAGGAGAAATATTATATCAAAGTGTTTTTTTGAAGAAAAGAATTTTTATTGCTGATCTTTTGGAATAAATTTTTTGAAGAGAATAAATTGGGAACAAGAAGGGAAGACAACATAAATCTTCTAGAAAAAGGTCACTTGGTACCGAACAAATAAATCATGAAGCTGCATTGGAATATTATCATAAAACTAAAGAAGATGAAGGACAAGTTGAAGTAGGAGGGTCAAGTCAAGTCAAAGAATTTCACATTAAAGAAGGGTCGGGATCACTCCCTACGGAAGCTCAAGAAATTGATGTTGGAGAAGGTTCAGGATCATGCAGTCCTAATGGTATGGATGAACTTATAAATTTAGCTCAAACTGTAAAGAGAAATATTAATCATAGAAACTTAGATCATTTACTTACAATGGATGTAGAGAATTTGAGATCACTTTCTAATGTTCAACCCTCAAGTCTTTCTAAGAAGAGGTCAATGAATATGATAGAAAGATAAATATTGGCTAAATTTGATAATTTAGAAACACTTGAACAAGCCCAATTTATTTGAGTTGTACTTATAAACAAAAATTTGGAAAGGGCATTAAAATTATTGGGTATAGATGCAACATCAAAGAAGAGAAAAGTTGTTGACATGCAAATTGATATGATTGAAAATCTTAGGAAAGGTTTGAACCAGGTAGGGAAGCGATCTCAAACTAAAGATAATACCTTACAAGAAAATTTATGTTGACATCCATTATAGGTAACACTATGCTCCGAAAAAGACAAATATCTTCAGTTTCATCTCAGATTGGTTTTAGTAGGAAAAAAATATGATGATATGTTAATAGGAGGATGTTTTTGGATGATAGCACCTTGGAAGGCAATTGAGAAATAATGTGTAGATCTCCTCATTCTGATAGGATTTATGGAGGAATCAAGAATTTGGTCACATTATTTTGGAATGATAATACACGTCCTTCATCAAATAGTAGAGATGTTATCGGACATAGAATTTTAGCTAATCAATATAAATATCATATGAAACATTGGTTGGACACAACACAACATGAATTGTATGCATCATTTTGTAGTTGAAATCCTAATATAAAAATTTGACAAACATTGTTTGAAATATTGAAGCCATAATATCAGGACAAACAAAGTGTTTGAAACTTGTTGTTGTCGTTATCATATTCAATTTGACCTCCACTATCAGGTTTTTTAAAATTTTGTCGAAGACACTTATGGTTTTGAAAATGCTTCTCCTAGTAGATGAAGTGAGTTCATCTCATCCATTTTATGTGACAAAAGAGATAATGCAGCTGGACAAATAAATTGCATAAAAGGAATATGTCAAACATGTGTTGATTTGACTCTTTTTCCTTTGAAAAATGAAAACATTGATGTAACAAAGATGGTAAATTTCAAGAGTTACAAATATGTAAAGAATGAAACAAAATTTGGGAAAGAATCCAAAAGGTTAGAATATGTT
>MU224875.1:3491215-3501224 GCA_018584345.1 Thuja plicata | reverse complement strand
TTTCCCTTAATAGGGTTTCCACGTTAAAATCCTTGTGTTATGTGTGTATGGTTTATTACTTTAGTGTTTTACATTTCACATAAGCATTTATGGATTGATTGGTATACTCTACATATTTACTGAGTATCGGTAAATACAGTTTACTTCTTATCGGTTATCAAGGAGAATAAGGACAGACAAGGTAAACCAACAAACAGTTATTTGTTTCAAGTATTTCAAAGGCATACATCTTGTAGGGACTTAATAATTGAAGAAGTATTGATTGGTGGATTAAAGTTTAAAAAGGATAAATTTTTGAGGCCACTGATTCACCCCCCCTCTTAGTTATTACTAACAGACTATTCCACCTGGTGCAAGATTACTAAACTTATCATTGATTGTTGAAAATTACATATGTATTAATTTGTTTCTTGCTAGATTTAATAGCTTTTGTAGAAATATTGACTTTTTTCCTTTAAGAAAATTTCTCTTTTACCTTGTTTACCACCAAGGTCTATTCAAAGTAGGCCTATTCAACTTGTTTTATGCTTAGGCAAAAATGTAGATTAACAAACTACTTGAAACATGCACTTTACAAAACCACTCAATCTACAAGTATGAGGCTACAAATGAGCATATGAGATGCATGTGAAGGGGAAAACATACCTTTCAAGTGATGAAACATGAAATTCACAAGGTACCTGAATGTTGAATGCCAAAAATGGACAGCTTCAATTAATTTCACAAAGGTACTCCATCATCTTCAACTAATTTTCAACATGGTATTCTCAAGATTGAGAGTACCAACATGGTCCTTGGTTGTTTTCCCAAACTGTCTACACATAAAAAGACATTGTTTCCTTTTTCAACTCTAATTCAATCACCTTATTCCATATTCAATGCCATGTACCCATTAGGATTTTCCTTATATGATCCATAACAGTGAACTACCCCTTCTACATATAAAAATGACCAAAGTTAATTACACCAACATTCTGTATGAAGCATAGACACTATATCTATACAAAGAAAAGATAATTTGACATTGATCACAAAGGTTTTTGATTAAGGTAACTACAAGTTTTGAAGGGGCCCCAAAAACCTCTTACAAAGAGAGAAAAGACATGCAACTAGGACCAACAAAATAACATCATGTCCCAACAACAGACAGAGAACCAAAAAAGGGCACAACCCCTAATTACAAAGTTAAGAGCAATAAAAAGCAGAAAGCATCAAAAAGCTACTACGATAATCTTCCAGCAAAATAGAAACAAAGAAACTCCCAACAAAAAGAATAGACCAGCAAAGCCAAATCACTTCTCAGCAACATCGATTTGGTTTTCCGTTATTACATTATATGTATTGTTTTTGTTATATGTATTGTTGTTGTTATTGGAAACCTCTAGTGTACGAACACCATATTTGATGAAAACTTCACTTTTTTTTGAATTTGTTTTTAAAAATCTTGAAGGTAATTCTATGTAGATTGATTTCATATAATTTATTTTTCAAAAAATGTAAAATAAAAAAAGTTATTAAACTTTTACTTAACCTTACTATTTCAAGTTTAGGTACCAATTTGGCTTAATAAATATTATACAAATACTAAAAGTAGTCATATCACTTTGAAATTTGTATTTTTGTAATCTGTACAACAAGAACTATAATGGGTTTTTGTTTCATCAAAAAAATCATTCAGATAGACCACCAAAAAATTCCGACAAGACAAATTTTTTATATTTGAGTGCCTTAGCCACATTTTTTCAAGGCCAAGCACATGCTTGGTGGGACCAATCCTGTCCCAAACCAAAAACCAGGGTGGTGGTACGGTTCCCACTCTTGGTTTTAAGAAACGAGCATCCATTTTTTAAAATTCAAAAAATGGGTGCACGTTTCTATTTGGACCGTTTCAATAGAAACAAGCACCTATTTCATAAATGGGCACCTGTTCTATTTAAATAACAGGTGCCCATTTCTTAAAGATCAGTTGAAGACAAAAAATAGGAATGTGGGCATAATCTCAATGATTGACGATTATTCAAACATTTTTATGACATATCCGTGCTACAGAAAGTATATTTTAAATCAACATTTTCTTTTCTTGTCATGTTTTGGATCTGACATGAAGAGAATAATTTGAATTCAAATTTTGGTGCAAACATGGGATCAAAGAAACGTAGAAAGAGGCAAAGGAGGGTTCTGACAACTGATGAGGTTGCAAAAAATAGAGAGATTGAGAAAAAATGACAATGAGAAAGAAGAGAAATAATTAAAAAACTGAATAATGTTGGAGCATCGATTTCAACAATTATTTTAGAAGAGGAGAACATTGAGGGCATCATGATGGATGCAGAGGTTGAAGAAGAAAATACAATAGGAGAAAATTCAGGTGCATCTTCTATACAGGTATGTCTTCACAACCAAATGAAACTTACTCTGATAAAGAACTTGATCTTTTTGTATTAGCGGGTTAGTCTTTAAATCATTTTGATTTTCTTCCTAAAAATAGAGTAACAATTCTTATTGCACATCAAACACCACAAATAAATAATGTTAATCATAATGCTAAAGGAATTGAAAGTCAAACCCCAATTGAAAGTGAAATTCAAACCCCAATTGAAATTGACAATCAAATGACAATTGAAATCAACAATGTGGATGTAGACATAGAAATGCCAATTGAGAAAGAAACCTCTTTGAATTATAATGAAATGAATGAACAATTTCAAATTAAGAGTGATGTGCTAGAAAATTTGTGTGATTTGGTTTCATGGAGATAGATTAGGACACATGCGACTAGATTGTTCAGACAATTTTTTTATAATAAGAAATTTGGGTTTCAATGTCAATTAATGTTACAACCAATTAAAATGACTAAAATGCAAAAAGTGATGAAGAGGTTAGGAATTTATGTGAAATCCAAGAACAAGGATGAGTCTCTAAAACAAGTTTTATCAACTGTTTCTAGTGCCTTTGACACAATCGGAAAGAAAAGTAATTCTAAAGACAAGAATGCGACACGACGATCAATAACAATATCTTTAGTAAACAAAACTACTTTTGATAAAAGAATGATGACAAAATTAAGTGGATATTTTAATATTCATCGTAAAATTTAGCAAGAGCTGTAAAGAGAAGATTTAACTTTGAAAGTGATCCGACAAACCATTTGTGAAGCTTTAGTGGCAGATTCTCGAGGTCTGACATGAAACTTACTGGTGAATTCAAAACTTTGATTGAAAATTTTTAGCATGATAATAAAAGAGTATCACCTAATGCTAGAGATGTTCTTAAATTAGGAGTCACCTTCAAAATTCATGATCCACATCCAAAACATATTTTGGATATGGCTCAAACTGAGTTGTATAAATTTTTTTTGGATGTTAAGGTGTTAACTATTAGTATTAGTCAAAGATCTTATGAAAAATTTAAACCATAGTATGTAAGGATTAACAAGGAAATAGTCACATGTTGTTGCGAAACTTATGTTCAAATTCATTATCATTATGATGTATTTTGATCCATATGTTCTACCATGCATACTAATGAAATGTTGTAGGAATGCGGTATTAATATACCACCTCAAATTATAAAGGAGTTTATATCAAGTTTATTTTGTAACCCACATAATGATAAATTTTTTCTTTTGAAGGCATGTGTTTCTGGTGTATGTGATGTATGTGGCAATCCTGCATTTTTAAATGAATGTTTGCATAAAAATATTTCAATTGATTTTGGACATCAATTAGTTGATGTAAAAATATTTAAAACTATTGAGTATCCATTGAAGGATGGAAAGGTTGGAAAATGGTGTGATGTAATTATTGAAATAGTTAGTGTTCATGCATTTATAAATGATTTCAAGAGTAAGGTTGTACCTAAATATGTGAAACACTCTCAAAATGCTAGATGGCTTGATGGATAGTTTCACATATGCAAGAATACATTTCCAATTGGTAGTATATTTTCAGTCGTTGAGTTTGTAGAGAACTACACGCTTTCACCATAAGATGAGATCCAATCGCAATATTATAATTCAATGAAAGTAACAATTTTTTTCTCATATTGTCTATAGGCATGCACCTGATAGTACAAAAGAGGATTGGAATTTTTTGAGAGTACCATTTCTATATGAGTGATAATAAATTACACTCATAAGAGTTTATCCAATATTGATTTAAGACCTTTAATGAGAATTTAAGGGAGAGATAATTAATATAAAACAACATCTAATATGGTGTTAGTGAAAAAATTTGCCTTCACACAAATATATGTATTTATATATATTCATATTTCAACTCACATGCACATGTGCGAAGAACAAACTTCACTACAGTTGGAAGAACTTGTTGAAGCTCAACCTATGCTTAATGGTGCAACTACCCTTATGATTTCCAATGAATCAAAAACTGGAAAGTAAAAATGAATGTATACTTTTGACCTAAAAGTAATAAAGGTTTTCCGCATCACCATAACCATGAAATGAATACAGGCAATGAGCTTTGATTTTTAATATTTGAAATAACTCTTCCTCTCCATTAAATAAACATTTGTAATCAAGAGAAAATACTACCAATTATCAACAAAACAAAGTCCATTAATAATTCCTATAAAAGTAATAGTGGAATAAATTATTAATGGTAAAGGAATGATAATACATAGCACAAAGACTATGTATATTCTTCCAAATCTATAGATAGATAAGTAATATTGAAAGCACAAAGATTGACAATACTCTTAAAACCTACAAATAAATAATTCCAAAAATATCGATGACACACAGATCACCAATATCCCTCTAAAATAGTGACACACATATCACTTTCATTCCAATTGCACACAAGACTAAAAAATTGAAATAAATTTAGGAGAAGGAAATTATTTTTTAAAAATATCTATTTCACCAACTCTTTACTATAAATGAAAATCTTGGAATTTTGGTTACAAAATTTCCCGTAGAGGAGGGAAGCCCTTTTACAATAAAATTTTCCTATTTAAAAGAATTCATACCCAAGTACTTGGGTAACTACCTGTAACTTCTTCTTACCCAATTCATTTACATTTCCTTTTCCAATATTTTCTCATCATGTGATTCTTCCACTTATATCTTTTGGAGGGAATTTCAATATGATTGGATGCAATATTTCATTTTTGCACATTACAATAATAATTAATTCTTGAAAGAATTAATTATATGAAATATTAAGTTTGGTAGTTTAATATTTAATTAATTTGCATGATGATAATAATATTTAATTCTTTAAAGAATTAAATATAATATAAATAAAAAATAAAATAAAATAAAATCTATATTGACCCTACACCTCTTTTGAAGAAAAATGATTCACAATAGTTGGGTAAGCATGAAGTAATTGCTTCCCTCTGAATTTATGAGGTACAACTCCCTCTCATAAATATTCAATGAACTTATGAATAAACCACATATAAATGTACTTTTCCTTGGTATAGAGGTAATTCCAGAAATCACACATAAGAGAAGAAAAAGTTCAAGGAAAACATAGTTCTTCCAACCATCTAAGATTAATTGCCTATTATAATGAATAATGAGAATTGCATGAAAAGATTTATGATCATGACACATGAAGTAAATAATGCAGAACAAATGATATACCAAACCACAAAGTAATCGATACACCACAATTTTAAACCCACAAATCTAAACTGAGACTTTGCATTAATATATGTGTGCTATAAAGATCAAAGTCCAAAACAGGTACGAATCGCTGTATCTTTCCAATTAATTCTTTCAAAAATCTAAGACTTAACAATACTAAAAGCCCAAAAAATATCTAATCTAAAAATTCTAACCCTTCTTCCATCTCATGTTCCAACATAAATGGTTTTACAATCTGGGAGGCCTCCCTAAAAACTCAGCCTCTTGGATTATTAGAAAATTAAAAATAGTTATGAACTGATGACATGTAACTGATTGAATGTTTGAAGATGTTAAGTTGATCACTGAAATGTAGAAGGATAATGCAAGACATTAAATTAGTTAATAGATTTTATCGTCATTGATGTCAACTTGATATAGTCTAACCGGTTATAATCAAAGTGTCAAAGGCTTCAGAGAATCAAAGAGAAAAAAATTATGCTTTTAGTAATGCATAAAAGACAAGTATTCACAATGTGACTTCAAACACTGACGGTCATTGGAAACTGACGGACAGAGATCACCGAAATTCAAGTCACAATGATGCCCGAGCAAGAACACCAACAAGCATTACCAATGAGCAGAATCACAAGCATAACCGACAGCCAGAAACATAGTGTAAACTGATGGAGAATCCCGAGGGGAACTAAAGTGTTGACCGAAGCTATCAAAGAGTTAAACACCAAAATTAACTTTAGTTTAGAAATGACAAAATATCTAGCTGGCAGAACTAAATATAGACTTAACTGGTAGTTATATTTGTTTTCATCGCCAAGATGAAGCCAGAGATAACTAAAGGATGTAAAGCTATTTTTTGTAGTTGGCAAGAAGATCTTTGCAAGATAAAACATGAGTTTTTATTTAAATCTAATTGGCAAGAATTGTGGATCACACCAAGATCAAGAAAATCAAGAACCTAACAATGGTGATACCATGTCTATAAAGAGACAACTCAATTCATTACGAATTGTGAGGTGGGTGAATGAATGAAAAGAGGATGCTGAAGAGAAACTGATGAAGAACAACTTCATACAGTCCTGATCAATCAAGCTGAGGAAAGAGATAAAGTTTTCTGCGGACACCGAGCAACAAAGCACAACATCACTGAGCAGAATCAAAGTGGAGAAAAGGTATAAAAAGGGATATATTGATCAGATTAGTTTTATGAGATTACAATAGATCTAAAAATCTGCAAGTATAAGTTGTATATGTGAACAAATCATATTGTTTCAGTTTAACCATTGATTCAAAAAGTCTCTTAACTGAGCGAGATTTAATGTTCCTTTCTATATTGAGATACATCCCAAGGAGTATCAAAAAGTTTAATCATGAAGATAGAATGAGATACCAGATACCTATTGATAGGCCAAGTGAGTGTTTGATCAAAGAAGGTAGCATAAAGATGCCTGATATCAAGTGACAGACTAAAATTTTAAATCCTCTAACAAGGTCACACCTAACAGTGTGTTTGTAACCTTTAACATGGTTGTCTCTTCACCGAGCTCACTTCAGAAGAGTGAAAATTTTGGGTTACCGGTCCCAAGTGGGTTTTCCCTTAGCAGGGTTTCCATGTTAAAAATCCATGTGTCAATGTGTTTATGAGTCATTACTTTAGTGTTTTACATTACACATAGCTTAACTAGATTTATCGCTATACTCTAGATAATTTACTGTCTTTTGGTAAATTAATAGACTGCTATTCGGTAAACATACAGTAGAAGGTTTAACAAAGTATTCTGAGCAGTAGTAATTTGATAATAGTTTTTGGAGGCATTCATCTTTAAAGACTGAAGAAAACTATATGCTTAATATTGTGGTACTAAGTTTTTGGGTTAATTATTGGAATATTTTTCAGGCCACTGATTCACCCCCTTCTTAGTTATTACTAACAATTGGTATTAGAGCTTGTGTTCTTAGAAAGGGAGTTTAACAACTCAAGCAAAAGATCACTAGATGAATAGACAACATGTGCCCAAGTTGAATAAAGACAAATTTGCATCATGGAAAATAAGAATAAGACTCCACCTACCAGGTATTGGAAATGATATTGTTCAATACTTAGATAATGAATATGTGTTTCTGACAGGACCTCACACTCTTGAGAAATTAAGAGTAAAGCATAAGCATAACTGCATGATGATAGAAATTTCATCATCACTCTCTGATGCTGAGTTTGAAGATGTCAAAACCTACACCTCTACAAATCAAATGTGGGATAAGTTGAATCTTGTACATGGAGGAGATGCCAATGTACTAAGAGCAAAGGCAGAAAGCCTAAGAGGGAGGTTTGATGACCTAAGGATGAAAGGAGAGAATATCACTCAGTATAGCTACAGAATCAAAGAGGTAGTAAATGCTATCTAAGGAGTTGGAGGTGTAGTTGAAGAGGAGACAATGGTAAGTAAAATCTTAAGAACCATACTGCCTATATATGCTATTAGAGTTTCTTCTATTCAAGAAATGAGAGCAGTTGCAGACAATATAGTTACTCTAGATAGTCTGATTGGTAGACTAATTTCATTTGATATGAATAACTTTGACAATAGTGTCTTACCATTTATAGAATCTACATTCAAATATTCTTTAAAGATAAGTAACTCAAGTCATAGACATGCTGTTAGAAAAGATAGTGACAGTGATAATGAGGATCAAGGACTTGATGAGATTGAAGCAGTAATGGCCATAAGATTGAAGAGAGGAAATGGTAGATACAAAGGTAAATTACCACTTGTATGTTTCAATTGTAAATAATTTGGACACTTTACTGCAAGATGTCCAAATAGAAGAAAAGATGATAGAGGAAATGATAGATCATATGAGAAGAAGTTTGATAGAGGTGATAACAGAGATTACCGGAGCAACCGACAATCTGAAAAAGGAGATACCCAAGACTACAAGGACAAAGGGAAGAAATATTTTTACCTAGTTGAGAACAGAGCTGATGACACTAACACTGAATCAGAAGAAGACATTGAGATGGTATTTGTAGCCATGAAGGATGATTCAGATGAAGATGAAGAAAGGTATGTAGAAACTGCACTCATATCTAAAGTTAGTAAAAATGATGTCTGGATCATATATAGTGGCTGCACTCACCATATGACCAGTGATAAACAAAATTTTGAGAATTTTGAATACTATAATGGTGGTTCAGTGAGAATCAGAAATGATACACCTCGTCCAGTTGAAGGTAAAGGAACCATAATGTTGAATAACCTGATAAAATATGAAAATGCCTACTGGGTAAAAGGACTGAATTATAATTTGTTAAGTGTTTCACAATTGAACAATTTAGGTCACATAGTAGCATTTGAAAATAAGAAGACAAATATATTCAATGAATCAGGAAGGTTGATTGGTACCGGTGAGCAGAAAAAAGATAGCCTTTGTTTTTTCTTGATGACACTAACAACACTTGTTTAATGGCTAGAAATGAAGACATATGGTTGTGGCACAAAATATTGTGTCATGTGAACTTTGAAAACATGGTAAAGATAAGGAACAAGAGGAATGTTAGAGGCTTATTGAGCATGACTAAGCCTGAGCATATCATGTGCAAAAATTGTCAAAAAGGTAAGATGACCAAGTCTAGTTTCAAGAGTAAAATCCATACATCTACTGCAATTCTAGAATTAGTCCATACAGATCTATGTGGACCCATGAGGACAAAGAGCTACTATGGAGATATGTATTTTATTCTCTTTGTTAATGATTATTCTAGAATGATGACAGTCATGTTCTTAAAAGATAAATCAGAAGCATTTAAGATGTTTAAATGGTATAAAGCAATGGTGGAAAAACAAAGTGAAAATAAATTAAAATGCTTAAGGTCAGATAGAGGAGGGGAATTTACTTTAGAAGCATTCACTAACTATTGCAATGAGCATGGAATCAAAAGACAGGTTTCTGCACTAAGAACACCACAACAAAATGGAATTGCTGAAAGGAGAAATTGATCAATTATTGACTATGCAAGAAAATTGATGATTGAGAAAAGCATCACTCAAAATTTTTGGAGGGAAGATGTCAGTACTGTTGGAAATATGGATGGAGTAACTGAGAGGGGAGGGGTGAATCAGTTAACACAAAAAATAAATCCACAAGTCCCTTAGATGTCTTAATATATGTTGCTGTTACTCGGTAAATTAACCTTCTATTGTTCTTTAAACATTCACAGTTATTGACATGCATAAAAAAAATAACATGAACACAAGTAACACCAGATATAACGTGGAAACCCAATTTGGGAAAACCACCAATGTAACTAGTTACTGATTTTCACTCTTCTGAAGTGAGCCCTGTTAGGAGCCAACCCTGTTAAAGGTTACAAAACACACTGTTAGGTGTGACCCTGTT
>MU224875.1:3457920-3471280 GCA_018584345.1 Thuja plicata | reverse complement strand
TTTTTTTTTAAAGAAGTGGTAAGGATTCATGGCTTACCTATCAGCATAGTCTCTGACAGAGATGTAAAGTTCATGGGTCATTTTTGGAAGACCTTGTGGGAAAGATTGGGAACCAATTTGTCATTTGAGTCAGCCTACCATCCCCAAATTGATGGTTAGATTGAAGTGATCAATAGAGTGTTGGGAAATCTCCTTAGGTTCTTGACAAAGGAGTATGGAGCGAAGTGGGATCAGATGTTACCACAGGCTGAATATGCCTACAATGATAGTGCAAACAGGACAACTAGAAAAATCCCCTTTGAAGTAGTTTATGGCCTACACCCTAGAGGTGTGTTTGAGTTAAGGAACATGGAAAATTTAGAAGGAAGGAGTGCATATGTAGATGATTTTTCTCAATCCATGAAGGAGGTTCATGAGCAAGTGAAGAAGCAAATCCAAGAGGCTACACAGAAGTTAAAAGCAAAAGTTGATGAAAGAAGGAAAGATCTTCAATTTTCTATGGGTGACCTTGTGCTGGTTCATCTTAACAAGTCTAGATTACAGAAGGGAGTCCCCACCAATCTACAGATGAGGAGGATTGGTCCTTGCAAGATTCTTGCAAAGTATGGGCAAAATGCCTATAAACTTGACTTGCCAACAGATTTGGCAATCTCTCCTATTTTCTATGTGCAAGATTTGGTCTAGTATAAGGGACCTATACCAGAAGATACAGAGGTAAAGTCAGATGGTAAGGATATAGCAGCAAATGTTCATCTTACCCCTACACCAACACCAAGGGAAGAGAAGATTTTAGACTCTCGGGTGAAGAAAAAGACTAGGAAAGGCACCTATTTGGAACATCTCATTCAATGGGCAGGCATGTTAGAGTTTGAGGCTACTTGGGTGGCTGAGAGTGACTTTAAGAAGTAGGGAATTGATCCTAAGCTCATGTCCCCAGAGGTGACATAAGTTCTTAACCTTGGTAGTATGGTGCAGGAGCACCCTAGAGATGCCAAGAAAATATGGTAGTCTCTTGTCATTTTGGTGTGCTAGTGTGTGTAAGACCCTCTAGTAGGGAAATTTAATTATATAAGGTCATGTTGACCAAGAGTAGTTTAGGTAGTTTTTATTTTTTGCTTCTTTTCTTGTGTAAATAGCTCTTTTTGGCTCTATTTAATGTGGTGTACTTGATGATGTCATCAAATGTTACGATGATGTCATAGAATTTTTTAGGGTCCATAGATACCCTAGGTAGTCTATCTAAAGTTAGCTAAGGTAGGTTGGTGAAGGAAACACTTAAAAAGTGTTATTGGCTAAGAAAATGAAAAAGTGTTGCTATGCAACATTAGCAACTTTTCAAAGTTGCTGACAACATTTTGTTGTCTAGAGAAAATTGATGTTTTAAGAGTTTTGAATCCATAGAAGGGTGGGGACATGTGTGTATAAGTGATATAAGGTGTCAAAACCCTAATTGTGAGGGGGGAAGTTCATTCTGTACGGACTGGTATTCTGGAGCAAAGAGAGTTTTATTGAAGGACAACAGATTTGAAGCGTTGTGTGTTATTTTTGCATTGAATGGATTGAAATTGGAATTGTGACTATTGGAATCCATGAATGTACATGTTACCAAGATTTTCAAATAATTATTTTTCTTTTTAGTTGTTTTTTTGGTTGTTATTTGTAAATTTCTTGGTTTTGGACTGTTTGTTGTCCTGATTTGGAGCAAGGGGCAAAGATGTGGACCTAACTCCACTTCGCACTGTTGGTTTTGTATGGCCATCTAGGAATGGGGACTAGGTCCATGGAGCTACCATAATGTGGAAGGAGGAGCTCTCAAAGTGCTAGCATGTATTTTTAAGCACTTTCCCTAAGCGAGCTAAACTCATAGCCCGGTTAGAGGAAGCAAGTGACAGTGGTTTTAAAAGTTGCAGGGGGTGTTCTCATGAGCCAAGAATGCCATGGGTGTGTTGCATGATGTTTTTTAGGTGTTTCCCAAGGTGGAGGAGTGCCCAAGGATCCAAAAAGACAAGTTTTTAAGCCCAAGACACCAAACTAGTCTAAACCCAAGAAATGTGCCATATTCTGATAACAGGGTGTACGGACAGTTCCAGACTAAGGGACCTAGAAAATCCTTGTGGGTTTTTTCCTTACCTAAAGAATACCACAAAATATCAGGGTGTCCTTTGAGATATTTGTGCTATTTTTAAGGTTTCCTAAAAACTAGGAGGCCTAATTGTGCAAAAAGGCTACAAGGCCTAGAAAGTAGGAAACTAGAACTTGATGGGTATATGGACCAAATTGATGGCTTAAAAATTAGGTTGTGATTCAAAAATGGAGGATGTAGAAGCCTTGACCCTCCTATAGATCCAAATGTGAGTTTAGGGCTTGGAGTGAGTTAAGTGGAAGATTCTTGTAGAACACAAGAATGGTGAATTTGACAAGATAGGTGGCATTCTTGATTGGAGGAAGGATCTAATATTTCTAGTGAGAAAGGGTGGATTGAGGAAGCCCTAGAGTACCTAATAGTGGCCTAATAAGAGTTAAAAACAAACTCAAGAAGGTATCAAGAGTTCTCCCTATCACTCGGCATCAACTTCACATTGCTCAACATCAAATTCACTTTTCTTGGCATCAACTTCTCAGTGAAATGATAGTGAAAGATAAACAACATATCACTTTGCCAATGTGCCAAATGATCAAGTACCCTTGTGTTTACCCATAACTCAATAGTTTCCCTTGGTCTTATTGTTACCCTTTTCTTCACATCAATAGATATGGTACTCAAATAGATAGCAATAGTCTCACTAGTTAAGGTTTGACATCAATGACAAAACAATGATTGTTTCCATTGTAGCTTTCCAAACAATCTTTTCAACAGTAGACTACATAAATCCTTGTATGGATTGAAACAAGCACCAAGAGCCTGGTATGAAATACTTCACTCATATCTCATTAACATAAAGTTTTTTAGAACAAGTGAAAATAACTAACTGTACTTAGAAGAAGGCACCGATGGTAATATTCTGATTGCTGAAATTTTTGTTGATGATATCATTTTTGGGGGAAATGAATTTCTATACAAATCCTTTGCTAATGAAATGAGAAAGGAATTTGGAATGTCTATGTTTGGGGAGATCAAAATTTTTATTGGTCTATAGATTCTTCAACAAGATACAGGGATATATATCACTCAATCTAAATACATCAAGGAAGTGCTTAGATATTCAAGATGGAAGATTCTAAACTAGTTGGAACACCTATGGCTACTGGATGTAAGTTGACAAAAGAAGACAAATCCAATGAGGTAAATCAGACCTTATATAGATCAATGATTGAAAAAATGATGTATGTTGTTCATACCAGACCAGATATTGCACATGCACTTGGGATAGTTGCAAGATTCTATGCTAATCCCAAAGAATCACATATGACTGCTGTCAAGATAATTCTGAGATATTTGAAGAACACCAAGGATTATGGCTTATGGTACAAAAGAGAAGGAAAATTTGAGCTACAATTCTATACAGATGCTGATTGGGCTGGAAACCTTTATTACCGAAAGAGCACAACTGGAGGAGAATTCTTCATGGGTGACAGACTTGTCACATGAATCAACAAGAAGCAAGGATACATCTCTCAGTCTACTACAGAAGCAGAGTATGTGGCTGCTATTGCAAATTGCTCCAATATTGCATGGATCAAAAAATTGCTAGAAGGTATGAATATGAAGATTCTTGAACCAGTAATTATCTAGTGTGATAATACCAGTGCAATAAAAACTTCTAAGAATCTAGTCATGCATGCTAAGACAAAGCATATTTCTATAAAGTATCACTATCTAAGAGAATAAGTGCAAGAAAAGGAAGTGACACTGGAATATGTTAAATCAAAGGAACAATTAGATGACATATTCACCATGCCATTACCGAAGGACACATTTGAGTACCTGAGACAAAGACTAGGGGTCCAACCCTTGTCTATCGGTCAGTATGATGACTAGAAAGTTGCATCAGCCTATACCCAATCTGAAAATTAGTCATGTTGATGCAAAAACTAAGATGGACAGGAACATATACATCTGTATATAGCAGGGTACAACATTATATTGCTAATGGATAGAGAAATTCAAGGAATATATTATGAAAAGGGATGGAACATGATATAGATGATTATTTTGTTTGGCATTGTTGTCAAAGGGAGAGATGATCTCATTATCACCAGGGAGAGATTATTCCATTATCATAAAGGGAGAAATATGATAAAGGGAGAGATTATCTCATTGATCAGAAAAGATTATATCACTATCCATGAAGTGAAGTTCCTGATACTCAAGAAGAGTTAATCAATATTCTAAAGGAGAGAAATTGATTACATATGAAATATCCATCTAAGGAAGAGAAGTAACAAAGGGAGAGAGTTCAGACAAAGAGAAAGATTACTGTCAAAAGAAAAAGAGATTATCAAGAAGAAGAACAGTTAAGATAGAGCACATAGAAAAACAAAGATATCAGATGATACATCTATCCATTGAAGGGATTGAAGATTGAAGACAACCATTCGGCATGAAACAAATATAAGCTATTTTGAGCTTACTAAGAGCCAGACATTTGTAATAGTTACATTAGGAAAGCTTGATGAAATTGTATATTTCATATTGTATTAATAATAGTATAGTATGATAATGTAGTATGTTGTCATCAATGCCAAAGGGACAGATTGAATGTTTAAAGATGTTAAGTTGATCACCAAAATGCAAAAGGATAATGCAAGACATTAATTCGGTTAATGAATTGTATTGTCATTGATGTCAACTTGACATAATATAATCATTTATAATCAAAGTGTCAAAGACTTTAGAGAATCAAAGAGAAAAAGATTAATCTTTTAGTAATGCATAAAAGACAAGTATTCACAATGTGACTTCAAACAACAACGGTCAGTGGAAACTGATGGATAGAGATCACCAAAAGTCAAGTCATAGTGATGCCTAAGAAAGAACACTGGCGGTAATTATTGATGAGAAGAATCACAAGCATAACTGGTGGCCATAAACATAGTGTAAACTAACGGAGAAGCCTGAGGGGAATTATAGTGTTGAATGAAGCTATCAAAGAGTTAAACACCGAAATTAACTTGAGTTCAGAAATGAAAAAATATATAGCTGGCAGAGCTAAATATAGACTTAAATGGTATTTATCTTTGTTTTCATCGAAATGATAAAGCCAAAGATAAGTAAAGTATTTAAAGCTATTTTGTCTAGTTGGCAAGAAGATCTCTGCAAGATAAAACAAGAGTTTTTCTTTAAATCTAATTGGCGAGAATTATGGATTACGCCAAGATCAAGAAAATCAAGAACCTAACAACGGTGATATCATGTCTATAAAGAGACAACTCAATTTTACGAATTGTGAGGTGGGTAAATGAATGAAAAGAGGATGCTGAAGAGAAACTAATGAAGAACAAATTCATACAATCTTGATCAATCAAGCTGAGGAAAGAGCTAACATTTTCTGTGGACACTAAGAAATAGAGCACAACATCACCGAGCATAATCAAAGTGGAGTAAAAGGGATATATTGGTAAGTTTAGTTTTATGTGATTATAATAGATCTGAAAATATGCAAGTATAAGTTGTATATGTGAATAGATCATACTGTTTCAGTTTAACCATTGATTCAGAAAGTTTCTTAACCGAGCGATATTTAAAGATCCTTTCTATATTGAGATACATCCCAAGGAGTATCAAAAAGTTTGATCATGAAGATAGCATCAGATGCCAGATACCTATTGATAGGCCAAGTGAGTGTTGATCAAGGAAGGTAGCATAGAGATGCCCAATATCAAGTGAAAGACTAAAATTTTAAATCCTCTAACAAGGTCACACCTAACAGTGTATTTGTAAACTTTAACAGGGTTGGATCTTCACCGAGCTCACTTTAGAAGAGTGAAAATTTTGGGTTACCGGTCCCAAGTGGTTTTTCCCTTAGCAGGGTTTCCATGGTAAAAATCCACGTGTCAATGTGTTTATGAGTCATTACTTTAGTTTTATTACACATAGCTTAACTGGATTGATCGGTATACTATAGATAATTTACTATCTTTCGGTAAATTAATAGACTGCTATTTGGTAAACATATAGTAGAAGGTTTAACATAGTATTCCAAGCAGTAGCAATTTGATAATAGTATTTGGAGGCATTCATCTTATAGGACTAAAGATAACTAGAGGCTTAATATTGTGGTACTAAGTTTTTGGGTTAATTATTGGAATATTTTTGAGGCCACTGATTCACCCCCCCTCTCAGTTATTACTAACAATGAACTTGTAACTAAACATAGAAATATTTTTGAGACAATTGTCCCCTTATCAAAAAAACTAAACAACATATAACCACTTTGTATCTTTGATTATTTTCTTTCTGACGTAGCATCCCAGAAAAGCTTCTAGCTCCTAAAAGTGCTCACCGGCTCCTGCATCGAGTGAGAGTGCAAAATTTTCAAACCTATCAGTTTCGATCGACAGATGTCCTTCTCCCACTTAAGCTCCTGAATTGTTTTTTCTTGCTTAGGAAATTTTCCTCTATTTAGGTACAACATTGATTCCACATTTGCTATTCTGGTAAAATCCCAGGATGTAGGATCTTTGCTCTCTTTGATGGCGTTCATGGCAGATTCGAAGGTCTTAATCATAGTATTTGAATTCATGTTCCCCTCCTCAAACGATCATGTCTGTAGTGCCCACCCATTATTTACTTTTCAGTATTGATGTCAGAATATTTTGGTTATTTTCATAATGATTAGGTATATGTTATGATGATTTTACTGACCCCATACTTGCATGTATATGGTTAGCGTATATGTTTTATATTTCTGTGTGGCGTGTCTATCTTATTTTTCAGTATGATGTGTTTGATGTGGTAGAGGACGAAGATGTAGTTACTTGCATTGCGAGATCCACACAATCGAATGATCCCTGTCATTGTCTGTTCTATATATTATGTACATGATCGACTTTGTGATGTAGGTTTGTAGCTATCGGAAATTGACTTCCCTGAATTTCCAGGATGAGCGTGCCCTATCTCATTATCTCAGTGGTAAGAGAGGGGAGATAATATTTAGGCCTGAATCCTAGCATAAGCCCTCATTTGTCCTTAAATAGTGGATAAGTATCTGGTTGACTACCTTCTTTGAATTCATCGAGGTGACGTGAATTCACGAGCCCTTGTTTGAGCATGCTTATGTTGCATCTTTTCTAAATTTTGATTTGGTCAGATTTCAGTATGCATGCATGAAGGTCAATGTGGTATTTTGTCGTGATGTAAGTAAAAGAGTAATTAAAGGTCCAGTTAATTATAAAGTTTAAATAATTGAACATTCTAAGCATAATAAAATAATAAATATCTAGATATTTAATTAATAGGGATTAATTAAATACTTGTATTTATTAAAATAGATTTAATTAAAAGTCTAAAGATAAAGTTTGAAGATTTAATTAAATATTATGTCTAAATAGAAACTAAAAGGCATATTTAACATAAAAAACTATTAATATGCTACAAATATTATTCCTAATTAAAAATAATAATATGCAATGTAATAGCATTTAAATAATAATAATAAAAAAATGAGTTTTAATTCTAATTAAAATTTGATTTTTGTGGAGAATTAATTATTTAATTATAAAAAAACAAAAACAAAAACAAAAACAAAAACAAAAACAAAAACAAAAACAAAAATAAAAAAGAAAGAAAACAAAAAAAGAGAAGAAAAGAAAGAAAGGTTATTTATTTATTTATTTCTTTTCTGAAATTAAGTATTAATATATATATCCTTTCTTTCTTTTCAGAACACAAGTTTTAGGAGATAGGTTACAGGTTTTGCATCGAGATTTTGAAGCTAAAGAATATATTTTTAAAGTTTGGGAGTGAATTTTGCTTTCTTCTTCTTCTTCTTCTTCTTCTTCTTAGCAAGTCTACCTGGCATTCTCAAGGTGGGAGTTTCAGAGTCTTTTTGCAGTTTCTGTCAGAAAGATTGTTTTCTCCATGATTGCTTGATTGTGATTTGATTTTGAGTTAAGGTTATTTTTATTTCTAAAATAATTTATACAGATGATTAGGGTATTCTTATGAGTTATGTTTATGGCATGTCTAGTATTGTGTGAGAATTTGTATGTAAACCCTAGGAGAGAATGATTTAAAAATGATAGATTTGTGTTGTATATCCATTAAGGTTTTACCAAATTATAAAAATTTAGTTGTGTAGTTTTAAATTGTATGGAGGAGTCTTTTATTATGAACTATGTGTATTATAGATACCTGTATGTAAGGGTATGAGTTTGAAAACATACGCTTTTGGATTAGGGTCGTGAAGAGTCAGGGTAGGGAATAATTTTCATTTGAGATGTCACCTTAAAAATATAAAGACACTTTAAAATACCCATTTTTGTTTTATTTAACATATATCAAAATCAAATAGGGTTCCTTTGTACGGAAATTGTCAAATATTGGCTGTTATAGTGAAATTAGGCCTATTTGAGCTTGATTTTTCAATCAGAGTCTGATTAAAATTCATTCACGACTTTTTCTAATTACATAATTAGGAAATTCACTTCAGTGATATTTTAACTAATACTTCTATTAATATTTTCAAAGATTTTTATGACAATCCAACAGTGCAAAACAAAGTTATGGTCTTTTTACCAAACTAGTAACCTTCATTCCTAAACATGGCAGTTAGAGAGATTTACTTTTTACACCATTTAAATGACCTTATCTTTGTTAGGAATAAGGTGTCTCAACATTGGATAATTCCTATTCTTATTATTTATTTTTTAAAATGTATTATCTTGCAAATAATGTAATTAAGTGTGAGTGTACATGTCTAGTTAGCATGTTGATGTGTCACTCCACTTGATGTGTCGGCATCTTGAATTGTGTGTAAGGAGATTATGGTTGAAATGGTTATGAAAAATTCCTATGACATGTAAGAGCTATTTCTAGGAGATTTCAATGATAGGTGAAGACATGCAAGATATGTGGCAACTGATAAAGTTGAGTAATACGGCTATCCTTGAAAGTTGCCCAAAAAAGGAAAGCGCATGATATAAGTGTTTTTTTAGGGTTACAGGATAGGATACGAAAAGAGTGTATTATTGGTATAGTATGGTGCTACTGGATTTGTCTATGTGTGTCGATTGTCTCCTGAAAGAGCTTGCATTGCAAGTGTGTTGTAACCATTGTGTTGAAGATAATACATTGTGCAGGTTTTGGAGTGCTGGGGTTTTTTACTGAAATGTTTTACCGAGGGTAAATCATTGCATCATTCTCTATTTTCTGTATGCATGGTATATGGTTGCAATATCTTTGTTAAAGTAGTTAACGAATCCTAAATTGTAAGGATTTAAAAGAATTTGCACAATATTTCCTTTAGAGATTAGTGTAGGAAGCTATTTCTGCACCTGAGTTTCCTTACAATCTTTAGGACTGGAAATAATTAAAAATATGTGAAATTAAATTATCTTTCCATCTATATAAGTTGTATATATGTATCATTTCATATGTGATTATAACATTCAAATTACCGATTTATGTGCATAGAGGAAATACACAAAAACTCATAGTTATAAAGTTAAAATTGTTAATAAGTCTTATTAATTAAAAAAGTTAATTAATTTGAAAATTATTAAATAATTAATATGACTGATCTAATCAATTTATAATTTAATTTTTAAGATCATAGAGATTCACTTAAACACCATATATGTTCCATGTGTATACTTTATGTTATTAACTAAGACATTTACAACCTAAGAGTATTTAAAAAAACTATAATAATGTTATATAAATGAGGTTAAATAATATTTCAAATACATGCATTTCTTCTCTCACGTGATCTTGGCATTGTTACTTGTTTCATTTTGGGTTGGTTGCTACCCTAGGTGTGTTTTGTCTTCGAACTTGTACTATTTTATGATTTTGTGCCTTTTTGCTCTTTGGGTTTCATATTGTGAAAAGTTCATAACCTATTTATGTCATGATTGGTTCATGTATTTTATTTGGTACATATGTTATAGATGTCATGTGCTCCTTGAGTCCTTGATCTTTATGTTGTTTTACCATAAGAGGTGACAACCAATATTGTGTCGAGTTGAGATTTGTTCACTTGGTCACCTTGTTTCTTCTACTACAATTGTTTAATGTTTTGAGTAGTAGTATTTTTTTATTATGATTTACTCCATGTTGGAGAGAGATGCTTTTGATGCTATTGAGGATCATCATTTTGGTGATATGAGATTTAGAGAATTTGGTAATTATTTATTGAGATACCCATATGGGATGGATGACTTATTGAGTTGTCCATTATGGGATGGAAAATCTGGATCCTTGTATATGATGTATTATTATTTGTTATTCTCCAACATGTTCATTCATGAATTTCATGATTTAATGGTTTATGAGAAGTCTTTTATGGTTTTGACTTTATCTTCTTTTGGTCTTGTGGTTGAGAGAATTAGGGTAGGCTATCTAGGAGCATAGAGGGGAAGTGGCTTGCAATCAGGGCCAGGGCCCTAAGAGGCTACTAGGGTAACTCATTGTAAGTAACCTAATAAGTGATATAAATGAAATTAATTAAGAGAAAATATTAATAAGATAAATATGTGCCTCACTCATATCTTGAGTGCTAGTATAGGCTAAGGATGGGAGTGGGAGAAGATGCTTGATTGAGGTCTTAAGTGGTTAGAATCTTTGTTTGTATGAAAGGATTACTGAGCCACATAGAGTCACTTGGGGGTTAGGGTCCAGAGGGGCTACTAGGGTAACTCAAGGGTAGAATTATGTGATGACACCTCCCTATATGTGTTCTAGGTTCCTACATGAGTATTTGGTACACTTACTTTGTCTCTTGATCTTTCATACTTTTAACCTTGAAATCTTCTTGTTACCTTTTTATCTAGTGTAGCTTTGCATTAGTCTTGCTTTTTTGGTTGTTTCCTGTGTGTGTGGGACTATTTTTATCTCCTCAAAATGATAGGAGCAGACATTTGATTTCACGTGGTTGGGTGGTAGTGATTCTTATTACCATTGAGATCCGACGTTCGTGACTTTTTCTTGGATGATCCTCATTGCAGTTGTACCTTCTTGTTCTTCATTGTTGGAGACTTTCTCTTATCTTTCTTATGTTGTGTTCTTGTATCATTTTATTAGTTGTGATATTCTTGGATATTTTATTATACTTTTTATTGAGTTTTATTACATACCATGCGACTTGTGTAGTGGATGTTGATTCATTATGTATACCTTATAATATCAGTTGTATCTAGGTTTCATTTATGAGATGATGTTCTTGTTATTCATTTGCATTATATGGATATTGTATATTGTTTATTTTATTTAGTAGATTAGTTAACTTACATAATTCTACGTCATGGAAGCCTTGGGATTTGTAATCTATAAATGAGTTACATTTATGAGTATGTATTGTCTTATGTTATATTGCTTCCACATTGTTGTTCTTTATCAATTATCAACTCTTTAAAAAAAATCATTCTATAAATTTAATATCTTGTTTAAGGTTAATTTCTTCTGGGTTCCCGGCGGGGTGTTACAATGTCGATCTTCAAGTTACCCAATGAAGCCTTTTCTAGTTTCACCTCGACCTAGTCTTTCACTCAGTTTCAAGAGTGAATTAACAAGAACCATAGCATTATCACATGTAAGTGGACTGAATCTTTTTACAAAGGAGGCTCTAGCTTGCCCAAGTTATTAACTAAGGATCATATGAAGCTGCACATCCATGACCTAGTGGTCGTATTACATGGAGTGAAAGGTTTTGCCTTGGTACTCCTCTTTGAAGATTGGATGTACCATTACATATAAATTATTCTGGATGAGAAACAATACCTAGATTGGGTCGAAGTAATTTCCAGTTCAATAAGAGATCAACTCAAATAGGCACAAATGATTAAAATATAATTTTATGTCTTCATACTTGATATATTGTCTAGCATGTACCCAATAACTCTTTGGAATTCCTCATGAACTGTGGAGTGAAGACATAGATATCTACGAGTATTGTCCCTTGCTGAGAAGAGACAGAGTATCACTATTTTAGAGGGATATTGGTGGTCTGCGTGTCATAAATATTTTTGGAATTATTTATTTGTAGTTTTTAAGAGTATTGTCAGTCTTTGTGCTTTCAATATTTCTTATCTATCTACATATTTGGAAGAATATACATAGTTTGTGTGCTACATATTCTCATTCCTTTACCATGAATAATTTATTCCACTATCAATTTTCCAGGAATTATTAATGAACTTTGTTCTATTGATAATTGGTAGTATTTTCTCTTGGTTACAAATGTTTATTTAATGGAGGGGAAGAGATATTTCAAATATTAAAAATCAAAGCTTGTTTCTTGTATTCATTTCATGGTTATGGTGAATGCGGAAAACCTTTATTACTTTCAGGTCAAAAGTATACATTCATTTTTACTTTCTAGTTTTTGATTCATTGGAAATCATAAGGCTAGCTGCACCATTAAGTAGAGGTTGAACTTCAACAAGTTCTTCCAACTTTAGTGAAGTTTGTTCTTCGCACATGGGCATGTGAGCTAGAATCTGAATATATGTAAATGCATATATTTGTGTGAAGACAAATCTATTCACTAATAGTTTTTTGGTGACTCTACTGGGGAAAGCAATCAAAGCTCCAGTGATTTATTTTCTCAGAAATTTTAAGGTACCTCCTTGAGGATGGAGGTTGGCGGTTCTATTGAAGATGAATACCAGAAAGCTTTGGAGAAATATCCAGAACTATTAAAAGATTGGATTCCTGCAAGAGATGAGGATAATTTGGAAATTTCTCTCTTTGTGCCTTTTTTATAGAGAATCCAATAATGGAGGTGGTAAGAGATGTTATAAAATGAGTACCATTTTTGAAGTCTTTTTATGGTGCTTTTCTTATCCAGAATAGATCTTCTATGCAAGAGTTAAAAGAAAATGAATGAGTATGTGAGAAAGAAGAAAGTGGTGGAATGAAACATGAACAAGACAAAATCATTGCAAAAAAAAATGAAAATACAGAGGAAGGGGAAGATTCATGTAATTTTCAGCCTTCTATAATATCTTTATCAACACCGCCTTTGGAGGAGTCAGTGCAGCAATCTACATTCAAGGAACCACATGAGCACTCACATGATCTAGGTATGACAAAATTCACTAACACTTTGACAATTCTCATAGAAGATAATGTTGAGATTGATGAATATCAATCTACCCAAGAACACCTGCATGCATAGCTATTACAAACAGAATGAAGACAGAAAGAGAAAGCTAGGGCGGCCGATAGGCCAGAGACTAAAAAAGCATTGTGACAGAAATA
>MU224875.1:3438036-3455570 GCA_018584345.1 Thuja plicata | reverse complement strand
TACCGAAACCCTAAAAGGGAAACAACTCAGAAAAGGAAACTTTCCTAAGTCTAACTTAAGCTAAGAGTAGATGAACTAATAATTAACTAATTTAATTATTAGCAATACTCGACTACTCTAACAGATAATACAGGGACAAATAATGCTTTTCCAATTTCTCTCATTATTGAGAAAGAAAGAGTTACCAAGGAGTTTTGGAAACACTAGGTAACATTGGCTCTGTTTGGGGGCTACATTCTGTGCCAGGATGTAGAGAACTCCAGTATCTGGGACACTTCAATGCTTTATCCATTACGCCATAGAGTCACCATTTAATAAATAATTATATTTATTTCATTGAATCTGGAAATAAATATTATTGTCCTCCAATTATCCACTCTATTACCTTCTTAATCTCTGCTCCTTGTACTAAATGAATTTGCACAATTATGAAAATAGAAACCAGAAGGCAAACAAAACTTTCAATAGAAAAATTTCCCAATTTCTCTTCCAATAAAAATCCTCTACCATCCAAATCTTCATATTGACCTTTAGTCCATAAAGACTCTTTTCATTTGTTTAGAGAAGGTTGTGAAGCCTTGGTCGATGAATATAAATATTATTATGATTACTATGTGGAAGAAGCAGCTTGGAGTGAGCACCTTGATGCACTTGTATCCTATAAAAATGAATTTTCTCAATCTGCTTAAACAAAAAAATTTGTCTCGGTGCGGTGGGAATAATTTTCAATTCAACCGTTGGATCTGGCTGAGTTTTGGATATATTTTCGGAAAATGAATTGTGTAAATCCTCACCGGAGAGATTTCTAAAATAATTTTTGGGTTTGGAAGATACGAATAACATAATATAGCACTATCAAAACTATGAATGACAGTCACATTAATTGGGAGAAAAATAGAGGTTGTAACCTTATTTGAAGACAAAAACACACAAAACAAAACAAAATAGGGCAAGCCAAAATTTAAAAGTGGATGAATTATTTACAATGAGAGAAGGAAAGATAGAGGGTTAAATATGACCATTTACAAGATAAGCAAAGTATGAACCTTTTCACATTAGCTTCTGGTAAAATGGAGGTAGATTTTGCACAAAGACCAACAACAACAACAACAACGCTGTAATGTTTGTCATATTAATGGGAAAAGTGAAAGGAATGGGTAGAAAAATAAACATAGATTCAAAAACCATCTCATGAGCAAGACATATTTATATGTCTTTTCTTTCTCCACCAAAATGCATTCGGCACATTTTTTCTTCAACATTATTTGTCCCTGTATTATCTTCTATGAGAATTGTTAAAGTGTCAGTGATTTTTGTCAAACCTTGATCATGTGAGTGCTCATGTGGTTCCTTGAATGTAGATTACTGCATTGATTCCTCCAAAGGCGATGTTGATAACACAATTACAAAAGGCTGAAAAATACATGAATCTTCTCCTTCCTCTATATTGTCAATTGTTTTTGCAAGATTTTTCTCTTGTTCATGTTCCATTCCACCGCTTTCTTCTTTCTCACATACTTGTTCTTTTTTTTTTAACTCTTGCATGGGAGATCTCTTTTGGATAGAAAAGCACCATAAAAAGACTTCAAAAATGGTACTCATTTTATTACATCTCCTACTACCTCCATGATTGGATTCTCTATAAAAAGGGAACAAAGAGAGGAATCTCAAAATTATCCTAATCTCTTGCAGGAATCCAATCTTTTAATATTTCTGGATATTTCTCCAAAACTTTCTAGTATTCATCTTCAATAGAGCCACCAACCTCCATCCTAGGGGAGGTACCTTCAAATTTTTGAGAAAAGAAAGTACTAGAGCTTTGATTCCTTTCCCCAGTAGAGTCGTCAAAAATTTGTTAGTGAATAGATTTGTCTTCACACAAATATATGTATTTATATATATTTAGATTTCAACTCACATGCCCATGTGCGAAGAAAAAACTTCACTACAGTTGGAAGAAATTTTTGAAGTTCAACCTCTGCTTAATGGTGAAACTACCCTTATGATTTCCAATGAATCAAAAAATGGAAAGTAAAAATGAATGTATACTTTTGACCTGAAAGTAATAAAAGTTTTCCGCATTCACCATAACCATGAAATGAATACAGACAATAAGCTATGATTTTTAATAGTTGAAATAACTCTCCCCCTCCATTAAATGAACATTTGTAACCAAGAGAAAATACTACCAATTATCAACAGAACAAAGTCCATTAATAATTCATATAAAAGTAATAGTGGAATAAATTATTCATGGTAAAGGAATAAGAATACATAGCGCACAGACTATGTATATTCTTCCAAATCTATAGATAGATAAGCAATATTGAAAGCACAAAGACTCACAATACTCTTGAAACCCACAATTAAATAATTTCAAAAGTATTGATGACACCAATATCCCTCTAAAATAGTGAGAAGGAAATTATTTTTTAAAACTATCTATTTTACCAACTCTTTATTGCAAATGAAAATCTTGGAATTTTGGTTACAAATTTTTTCATAAAGGAGGGAAGCCCTTTTACAATAAAATTTTCCCATTTTAAAGAATTCATACCCAAGTAGTTGGGTAATTACCTGCAACTTCTTCTTACCCAACTCATTTACATTTCCTTTTCTAATATTTTCTCATCATGTAATTCTTCCACTTATATCTTTTGGAGGGAATTTCAATTTGATTGGATGCAATATTTATTTTTGCACATTACAATAATAATTAATTCTTGAAAGAATTAATTAAATGAAAGATAGAGTTTGGTAGTTTAATATTTAATTAATTTTCACAATGATAATAATATTTAATTCTTTAAAAAATTAAATATAATATAAATGTAAAATAATTTATAAAAAAGAAAGTGTACACTAACCTTTTCCAATTTCTCTCATTATTGAGAAGGAAAGAGTTACCAAGGAGTTTTGGAAATATTAGGTAACATATGGTCAAATAATTGCACAGGGCAATTCAAGAATGCTAGAATGTTTTATTGGTTGAGTAGAACACATAAGAAAATTAATATCCAACATATTTGGAGTTTTTTTTATATGTAGTTCTATATGTAGATGTCTTCTTTTAAGTCTCATATGTAGAGATAATTACTTTGGTTTTCAGGTGTCAAGTACAACTAGACAACATAAATGTCAATCAACTTGTGCTTTTTAAAACTTTTGGCTAATCAAAATTGTAATACTAGGTGAGTGCAATTCATTTATTTAACTTTTGAATCCTAGATTTAAATTTTTGACATAAATGATAATTGACAAGTTGAATGAAATTTACATTTAAATACATATTTTCTAACATTTCAACATCCATTTTTATGATGTAGGACCTCTAGAAGAACATAGACATGAACTATTTATGTAGTTCGATGCACACTTGTATTTGTCCAACTTTGGTTATATAAAACACACTAGTTCACTTGTATTCATCCAATTTTGTTTTAAATATAAATTCAATGCATAGTTGTGCAGTCCTACGTTCACCAATGGATAATGATATAGTTATTTGTACATCCATATTTCATAGTTCAAATTAATATGTCATGGTTAGATAGATAATTTTTTTATAGTTAATCTTGAAGTCAATATTAGTTATATCTATATTGTTTCATGTCAATTATATAATAAGTTATTTGATTAATGATAGTTCTAAAATCAATTTCTCTTGTCAATTACATGAATAAATAGATACTATTAATGATAAAATTACAATTTATATTTATTTATAATTGATATTTAGATAAACTCATATATCTAGATTTAAACCACTATTTAAAAAAACCCATGAAATAGGATTTAAAAAGTTCACAAATAAGATAAATAACATAACAAGTCTTGGAATAATATGTATCATAGTGTCCATCATATCAAATCATGATATATATAATCACACAACACAGTCCTAATCTAACAACAAGTCCAAATAATATGATAACAGGTCCAAATAATATGATAACAAGTCCTGATAATGCAAGTCCAAATAACATGATAATAAGTCCCAATAACATGTATAACACATTCATCCATAAAATGTTCATCATATAATAACATAAAAAGGTCTAACATGTGACAAAAATGAGAGAAATAATGTATATAACACATATAATCTAACTGTGCTCGTCGAGTTGATCTGCAGTCCTCTTCATTTTGCATGAAGGTGAGTGGAATGCACCATCTTGTCCTATGTTCTCCTGAGTTCCCTCGTCCTCCTGTACATTTTTAAAATATCACATCATAAGACTATGTGTGTTAAATTCAAATGAATTGCATAATTCACTTAAAAAGTAAAATTAATATTAAAGAACATTTAAAATTTTACCATGTGCCCATGCTCAGTAATGCCCTCAGTGAGACAAGGAGGTCCTCTCTCAGCAACGTCAAAAGTGGATGCAGTCAAGTTCTGTAAAAAAGAGTGAAATGATGTATAATTCAAATGAATTGCATAATTCACTTAAAAAGTAAAATTAATATTAATGAACATTTAAAATTTTACCATGCGTCCATGCTCAGTAATGCCTTCAATGAGACAAGGAGGTCCTCTCTCAAAAACATCAAAAGTGGATACATCCGAGTCTTGTAAAAAAGAGTGAACGCATGTATAATTCAAATGACTTGCATATTCACTTAAAAAGTAAAATTAATATTAATGAATATTTAAAATTTTACCATGCATCCATGCTCAGTAATGCCCTTAGTGGGACAAGGAGGTCCTCTCTCGGAAACATCAAAAGTGGATGCAGTCAAGTCCTGTAAAAACAAATATGTTACAAAATTTTGATAATCCAGGTATAAAAGATAGGTACATAATAAACAATATAAAATTAAATTTTTAATCACAACCTCAAAGGACAATGTCGATGGTTGCATTTGGCTCAATCCTGTAGCCATACCAAGAATCATGGGGTGTCGACCTAAACAACATATACAAAGCATGAATAAAACTTGTATATACATAAATTTTAAAGTATATAACTTGACTATAAATTTATCGAAGAAAAGCATTTACATTATATGTCTGACGCATACCCAACATCACTGATGAGTTAGAATGTAAATGTGATGCAACATGAGACAATCCAAAATCATACAAGTGCAAAAAAAAAAGCACGAATAAAAGTTGTACATAAATTAGTAAGCATATATACACTTAAAATTAATGAATGAAAAACATACTTTGGGTATATGAGGTTGATTCTTACTGACCGGTATGGAAGAGTGTGAAGAACTTCCAACCTTAGTATTACATGAAGCACCCTAAAAAATAAAAAAAATATATCAAACACATTATCAATTCAAGTTTTAATTGTTTAATTTAAATGTACTTAAATGTATCTAGATCAAAAAGCATACCGTGAATGGGTGGCCGAGATCTCGAGTTTTGGAGGTGATATGATGATGGTCACTAAATGACCCAGTGTCAACCATCCTCTATTCACTAAAAAAAATAAATTTTATGGTTGATACATGTGTATAAATATGGAATTTAATACTTCACTCTAAATTATAATTAAATTTACATCTGCAAGATTATCGTCGGCTGCACAAAGAAAATCAACATATGATGCAATCTCATCTCCAACATCACCAAGTGCCGTCAGCATCATCATATCCACCATGGGAAGCACTATCACCATCAATATCATTCTAGGGACCCCTAAATATATCCCCACAACTTGTGCAAACATGTACTATGCTAGGGAAACCCTCACCTGGGTCAACTACGTCTCTAACAAATTCCCTGAAAGGGCACTCAATAAACTAAGAGCTGACTACATTGCTCAATGATGGATAGGTGCATGAACCACTGGAGATGGAAGAGGAACAAGGGGCTCATTACACACATGATTTCTAGTTATATCACTCAATTTAGCCCCCTCCTTGTTATGCAGCATACCCCGACCAACCCCTTGGAATTCTCTTATATCAAAGTAATTGGGTTTCCTACCCAATTCAAATTCAGCCCATAATTTTTTCAAAAAATATAAGGGTACCTCATAATTAGCATGTGGTAGATGGTAAAATACCATCCACCACCACTCCCAAAAATAGTAATATATCTGGAGGTGCTGATACCATCTAATAGAAATATGTGGCTTCTTGGCAAATATATCCTCACCCATTTTAGGATTGAAAAAATAATGTTTCATATTATTTTTCATAATTTTTAAATCATTGACCTCTTTATAAGAGAGCTCATCAGCATAATAGGCATGCATGGAGTCCCTCCATGAATGAAAACTATCCATCTCAGAGTCTAATGATTGTATCGAATATAGAATACCTTGCATGCTATCTGCAAGGTGTAGTAGCTGGGGAGGTGGACGAGAATCATGTCTAATGGTATTAATGTCTTTCATAATGGCATTTACATTTCTCTTAATATTCTCCCTCAAATCTGTGAGAGTGGGTTGAGGTGGAGGTAGAGGTAGAGGTAGAGGTAGAGGTGGAGGTGGAGGTGGTGGAGGTGGATGTGCCTACTAACCTAAGAGCTCATAAATGTCAAAATCATCCATGGATATATAATCTGCATATGTATAAAAACAAGAAAATTTACAATTACTATATAATTTACATTTTACATTACAAAGAAATACTTATAATTAAATACAACATAATTTAAAAATATAAATTTAAATACACCAGAGAGAGAGAGAGAGAGAGAGAGAGAAAGAGAGAGAGAGATCCTAATGTTAGTAATACCTGAGAGGGGGGGTGAATCAGTGGCCTCAAAAATTAATCCTTAAATCAAACCTTAAAACTTATTACCACTTTTAAGCCTCTGGTTATACTTATTCCTACAAGATGAATGCCTTGAAATACTTATAACAATTTACTACTTGTTGAAATGATTTGTAAACCTTTCTTCTGTATCTTTACTGATTAGCAGTCTTTCATTTACCAAAACACACTAAATAGCTAGAGTATACCGATCAATCCAGAATTGCATATGTGAAATGTAAAACAATAAAGTAATGAAACATAAACACATAACACATGGATTTTTAACATGGAAACCCTGTTAAGGGAAAAACCACTGGGACCGATACCCCAAATTTTCACTCTTCTGAAGTGAGCTTGATTAAGAGCCAACCTAGTTAAAGGTTACAAACACACTATTAGGTGTGACCTTGTTAGAGGATTTAAAAGATATTTTGTCACCTAGTATCTGACATCTAATGCTACCATCCTTGATCAAACACTCACTTGGCCTGTTAATAGGTATCGGGCATATCCAATGCTACTTTCTATGATCAAAATTTTTGATACTCCTTGGGATGTATCTCAATTACAAAAGACTTTTAAGTCTTGCTCTGTTAAGAGACTTGATGCTTCAATGGTTAAACTAAAACATTAAATGATCTATTCACACATACAACTTGAATTGCATATTTTCAGATCGATTGTAAGTGCATTACCTCTCTGATCAATATAATCAATTCAATACCTTTGCTCCACATTGTTATTCTCTGTGATTTTGTTTCACTATTTTTCAGTGTCTGCAGAATCTAGCTCTTTCCTCAGCTTGTTGATCAGGTTTGAATGAAGACTTTCTTCTCCTTCAAAATCTCTTTAGCATCTATTTTCTCTTCTCTTGTTCACCCCACTCAATTCGTAATGAATTGGGTTTGTCTCTTTATAGACATGTTTCACCATTTCTTGGCTTTCTTGGTTCTTGGCGTGATCCAAAATTCTTTCCAATTAGATTTAAAGAAAACTCTAGTTTTATCTCAAAGAGATCTTCTTGCCAGCTGGACAAAGCAGCTTTAAATCCATTACTTATCCTCGGCTTTATCTGGTCGATTAAAACAATGATAAGTATTAGTTAAGTCTATCTATAGCTCTTGATAGGTAAGCATTTTCTCATTTCTAAACTCTCTATTTTGTCAGTCAACACTTCAGTTAGTCATCGGTGATAACTAACTGTTCCGTCAGTGTGACTTCAGTTGTCATTGGGATCTCCGTCCTTGTCTTTTCCATTGGGAAACACTATAATTTTATCCATCAGGTTACTCTGTGCTTTTCTCATCAGGAAACACTATGACTTTTCTCGTCGGTAATGCTGTGCAATTGCTCGTCAGGTAATACTGTGACTTTTCTCTTTTACTCTGACCGTCGGTGTGCACTCCGTCGGTGTATACAATCACTTTGTGAATACTTGACTTATATGCATTACTGATAGCATAGTCTTTGATTCATCAATTCTTTGAAATATTTGGTAGTATGCCCATGACCATACAAATTATATCAAGTTGACATCAATGACAATACAATACATTAACTAATTTAATGCCTTGCATGATCATCAACTTAACATCTTCAAACATTCAATCGGTTATATTTCATCACCTAATTGGTCCTAAATGGTCTTAATTGGTCTTAATTGGTATTATTAGGTCCTAATTGGTTCTATTAGGTCCCATTAGGTATTAAGGGGTCCTATAAGATCTTAATTGGTCCTATTAGGTCTTAAGGGTCTTAATTGGTCTTAATTGGTCTTTATATGTCTTAATCGATCTTATTAGGTCTTAATTAGTCTTAATTGGTCAAGTCATAGGTCCTAATTGGTCTTATTAGTCACATGTTAGGTCTTAATTAGTATTAATAGGTCCTATTAGTCCTATTAAGTCTTAATTGGCCCTATTAGGTCTTAGGGGTCCTATTTAATCTTAAGGGGTCTTATTATATATTATTAGGTCCTATTAGGTCTTAATTGGTCTTAATTGGTCCTAAGTGATCTTAATTGATCTTAATTGATCTTAATTGTTCTTATTCATCCTATTAGGTCTTATTAACTTCTTATTATGTCTTATTAGGTCCTATTAAGTATTATTGGTCATATTAGGTCTTGTTAGTCACATGTTAGGTCTTAATTGGTCAAGGGGTCCTATTAGGTCTTAGTTGTCTTCTTGGGTCTTAAGGGTACTATTAGGTCTTATTAGGTCTTACTTGGTCTTAATAGGTCCTATTAGGTCTTAATTGGTCCTTATTAGGTCATATTAGGTCTTTATCAGGTCCTATTAAGTCTTAATTGGTCTTAAGTGATCTGAATTAATCTTAATAAGTCTATTATGTCTTATTAACTTCCTATTAGGTCTTATTAGGTCTTATAGGTCCTATTAGGTCTTATTGGTCCTATTAGGTCTTGTTAGTCACATGTTAGGTCTTAATTGGTCATTATTAGGTCCTATTAGGTCTTAATTGTTTTTAATTGGTCTTAAGTGGTCCTAATTTATTTTAATAAGTCCTATTAGGTCTTATTAGTCCTATTAGGCCTTATTAACTTCCTATTAGGTCTTATTAGATCTTATAGGTCCTATTAGGTCTTATTGGTCCTATTAGGTCTTGTTATTCACATTTTAGGTCTTTATTGGTCAAGTAAGGGGTCCTATTAGGTCTTAAGAGGTAGTATTGGGTCTTAAGGGTCATATTAGGTCATATTAGGTCTTAATTGGTCTTAATAGGCCCTATTAGGTATTAATTGGCCAAGCATTAAGTCTTAATTTGTCTTATTAGTCACATGTTAGGTTTTAATTGGTATTAATAGGTCCTATTATTCCTATTAACTCTTAAGGGATCCTATTAGGTCTTAGGGGTCCTATTAGGTTATTAGGTCTTAATTGGTCTTAATTAGTGTTAATTGGTGTTAATTGATCTTAATACATCCTATTACTCCTATTATATCTTAAGGGGTCGTATTAGGTCTTAAGGGCCCTATTAGGTCTTATTAGTACGTATTAGGTCTTATTACATCTTATTAGATATGTTAGGTCTTAATTGGTCTTAATAGGTCCTATTAGGTCCTATTAGTCCTATTAGGTCTTAAGTGGTCCTATTAGGTGTTAAGGTTCTTATTAGGTCTTATTAATCATGTTAGGTCTTAATAGGTCCTATTAGGTCTTATTACTCATGTTAGGTCTTAAGGGGTCCTAAATTATGCCATATTACTCATGTTCAGTCTGAATTGGTCTTATTGAGAGATTGAGAGAGAGAGAGAGAGAGAGAGAGAGAGAGAGAGATTATTGTTTCAGTTGTGTCTAGGTTTACATTTTTTTTCTACCTAGGGTTTTAAGTTTTAACAGTTGTTTTTTGTTTTCCACCTACGGTTTTAAGTTTTAACAAATTTTTTTTTTTTACCTAGGTTTTAAGTTTTAACAGTTTTTTTTGTTTTCTACCTAGGGTTTTAAGTTTTAATAGTTTTTTTGTTTTCTACAATAATTTACAAAGTAATTTAAAACTAAAAATAATTGCATAAAACATAAAATACAATTTATTTATATGCTTAATTAAAAAACAAATATTAAAATTTAAAAGTACTTGTCTAACTAGTAAACAATAACAATAAATTATAATTTTTAATGAAAAACATAATAAAAAACAATGGTACATACCTGGAATCAAGAAACAAAATGGCGAGGGGGTTGGCAGTAGCACAAAAAAGGGCACTCATTTGCTGGAAAATGTGATCCCATTTTTCAAGTTGTGAAAATGACTTGCAAAATGGTTAAAAAACCAAAATAAATATATTTACAAAATGGGGACCCATTTTTTTAATAGTGGGCGCCCGTTTAGCTCTAGGCACCCAAACCTAAATGGGCACCCATTTAATAAATGAGTGCCCATTTTATATTTACGCCTTGGGCACCCAAAGTGTAATGGACACTGATTTCTTTAAAAATGGGTGCTCATTTCTTGCGCCTAATTTTTTTGGCCGCAGACTTCCAAGGAATTGGCACGCAACTTCATGCATCTGCCCATTAAATTAATGACTAAATCCATGGCTAAACTCATGACTAAATTCATGACTAAATCCATGACAAAATCTGTGACTAAATACGTCACTAAATCTGTGATTAAATTTGTGACTAAATTAGTAGCTAAGTTCGTGACTAAATTCATGAATATATTTGCGACTGCATCTATAACTAAATCATTTAGTAGTAAATTTAGTCGTATTATAAACTATTGTAAATTAATTACTATTAGCCACGTGACTAAATCTGCAACTAAATCCATTACTAAATTCGTGACTAAATCCACGACTGAATCTGCGACTAATTTCATGACTAAACTTGTGACTAAATCCGCAACTAAATCCATGACTAAATCATTTAGTAGTAAATTTAGTCACGTTATAAATGAATGCAAATTAACTACTAATAATCACGTGACTAAGTTTAGTTATTTATATACAAATTTTAGTAGTTTTTTTAGTCACATATTATTTTTTGGTACTAGTGAATTACGTACTCAAGAATGGCTTGGCCATTCCTCAAACCTGAGTATTTATAACATTTACTTTAGATAGAAGTGAAGTAATAGAGGGTACTAGTTTTTCTTTTTGAGAGGGAATATAGATAATGAAAAATTAAATAGTCCTCTAATTTATTCCTAAATGATATATTTTGAAACCTCTTTTGAGATGGTATACGTCTTTCAAATGAATGCTTTGTAATTAAATGAAAATAACATCATTTTTCTTCCCTTAGTTGTGTGCATTTGATAGCAAGTTCCAAGATTCTTTGTTTATGTGATTGTTCAGTTGACACCGTCTACCTAAACTACATCAAAAAGTATAAGAGCATGAGTTTGTGAGGTTCAATTTAAAGCCTAGAAATTATAACAAGATGTGATTGAAATATGTAATGCATAGATATATTTTTATTTGAAGAGGAAGGAAACATATAGATATATGTTTGAGTTTTAAGTGACTCTACAAACCCCCCAGGATAAAAAAAAATACCAACATAACTTCCACAAGAGAATGACAAGAATATTTCATCACAATGTAAGAATGGTAATATTCTCACGGACATGAAAATGTACATAATGAGCCTTTCTTATAAGGCAAGGTGAATATTTAGGACAAGAGAAGATGCTGACAAGTGTTTCAATTCTATATAATGCACAACCTATCAACCATATATGGTGGAAAAATGATAGTGTGATAAGAACATTAAAGGTGGAAGATCCACTTGAGGTGGATAAGTGATAACATGATATAACCTCCAAAAGTGGAGATGCTCTTGCACACACCTGAAAATGGTCAAAGTAAAACATTAATTAAATTCAAGCAATTTAATTGATAAAATAAAATTTCTTCTATTATAGTTGAATTAATTATTTAATTATATAGTTCATCTAAATTAATTAAATCTTCATCAATTAATTAACTCCCAATCCACAAATCAATTCCAACCCACTCACTCATAAAATTGCATATCTCACATGGATAAAGTGAGTAATGTTAGAATAATTGAGGGGGGGGGGGGGGGGGGGGGGAGNNGGGTGAATCAGTGGCCTTAAAAATAATTCCAAAAGATGCAACCAAAAAATTATATCTCAAATATAATACCCTCAGTTATCTTACAGTCCCCAATCATCAAGATGTATGCTATAAATGATTCTAACAAATATAAACTGCTTAGTAAGATATACTATTTATCTTTTCTAGATTTTACCGAGTAGTAGAAAATAAACTTAAAGTTAACCGACCAATCCTGTTTCACTAATGTGTAAAACAAAATATCAATGCAATGGAATGATTACTCATTTGACACAGATTTTTAATGTGGAAACCCAATATGGGAAAAACCACCTGGGACCGGTAACCAAAAATAATTTCACTCTTCTGAAGTGAGCTCGGTGAAGAGCCAAACCTGTTAAAGGTTACAATACACATGTTAATTTTGATCTTTTTAGAGGATTTAAAACTAATAGTTTGTCTTTTGACCTAGCACTCGCTATGTTGTCAATATGAAAACCTTTTGATACTCTTGAGTATCTCAATACAATAAGGATTGTTAAATCCCACTTGGTTAAGAGATTTTCTGAATCAATGGTTAAACTGATACAGTAAATGATCTGTTCAAAATACAACTTTAACTTACAAATATTCAGATCTATTGTTAGTCCAATAATACCTCTCTGATCAATGTACACTTCAATTCCTTTGATTTCTTTCTTTGTTCTTCTCGGTGAATGCTCTGTCCTCTGTTGCTCGGTGTCTGTAGAATTTTTTGGCTTTCTTCTTCAACCTGTATGATCAGATCTACATGAAGAATTCTATCTTCACACAAATTATACTCAAAATTCCTCTCTTCATAATGAATTCCTTGTCTCTTTATATATACATGATTAGTCGCTCAATCTCCTTTTTTTTGTCATGGATCTCTTCTTGATCCGTAAAACTTGCCATGCGTTGCTTTATCCCGTAAAGCTCTGCTTTATTTTTATTTCGTAAATCTCTCTTTGATAACTGTGAATAAAATGTGCTTTAAATCTTCTTCTTTCTTTAGTCTAACTGATCGTTAATAATAAAGCAATCAATCAGTCAATCCCTAAATATAGCTCTGCCAACAAAGCAATTTTATCGTTCTTTACTTCATTTATGATTGGTCATCAACTCCAATTATGCTCGGTAACAACTTTAGTTATGCTCGATAATTAGCTCTTGCTCGATAATTAGCTCTTGCTCGATAACACTTGGTCAGTTACTATGGTGTTCGATATACACTGTAAACTTCTCGGTGTTCACTGTCACTCGGTGTATGCAGACCTTTTATGTTTACCGACCACATAAACTTTGTCTTTTTAGATCGTCAAGTTTATGAAAATATGTGTATGAACAATCAAACCATATCAAGTTGACATCAATAAAAATAAAATACATTAACTGATTTAATGTCTTGCATTCACTTTTGCAGCTCAATGGTCATCAACTTATCATCTTCAAAAATTCAATCAGTTATAGTTCATCAATCTCTCCCTTTGGCATTGATGACAACACACTATGAAATATGCAGTGTAAAACATGTCATAACATACCAAACTTATTGTTCTATAACCAATTCAAATATCTGAGTCTCGATAAGCTCTTCTAGCTTAAATTTGATTATGTTGTGTGCTCTCCCTTTCTTCATTCCCTTCAATGGATAGGTGTAGCAATTTTGTCTTCTGATTTCTATCTCTCCCTTTCTTGATAGATATGCATGTTAGAGTAATCATTAGTTTCCTTATTAATTAAATCATGTTGATTTAATTAGTTAAGTTATTACTCTTTAGTGCTTACACTTTCTCTTAGGTGCATTAATAATTAATTCTTTTATTAATTATTAATGTGCAACCTAGATTTTTTAGGCTTTAGGGTTTTGTTCACCTTTATAGGTTGAACTTTGTAATTCTTTTTTCATTAATTTAGATTATAATTTCGCTCTTACATTTTGAGCAACTTCTGAGTTCTTCTTTTTTCCTCCTTCTGGTTCTCTCTTGTAACATGTTATTTGCATGTAGGTATTCTTGGCATTCTGTGGATTTGTATTTCTCAAATCCTACTTGGTATCAGAGCCACACTGTTGCTGCCTGGTCTGGTGTTTGTGAAGCAGTGTTTCGAGGGCAAAAACCACAGCTTTGTTAAGATTGCTAAACTGCAATCTTCCCAAGAACACCTGCATGCATAGCTATTACATAAACAGAAGTAAAAGATAGAAGATAGAAGGATCTATGGTGGCCAAAATGAGAGAGAAGAGATATCCATGTTGAAAAGAATAATTTCTATTAACAACAATATTGAATACAAAACTCTATTTTTGAAATACAAAGCGGTCAATCCTTATAAAGGATACCGAAACCCTAAAAGGGAAACAACTAGGAAATAGAAACTTCCTAAGTCTAACTTAAGCTAAGAGTAGATAACTAATAATTAACTGATTTAATTATTAGCAATACTTGACTACTCTAACACCCCCCCTTAAGTGTAACTTAGGGAGAAGCAAAAAAGCTAAACTACTGCAGAAAGCAGGAAAGATGGGTCCCGACAACTAGGCCTGATCAGGTACCCAAAACAAAGCAGACTAGATGAAGAAAACCTTCAATGTAGAGAAAAGGGTGTCCCAGAGAAAGGAACAAGAAAAGAGCAAGAAGCATCTCTGAAGCATGTCTGAAAACTCTGTCAGAAGATACTGCTGGAACCCCCACTGAAGTGCATGACCAGGTAGAGAAGACAAATGTCTGAAGAGCTGATCAATCGAACCAGGAAGCAATAGAACCAACAGGTGAACCCCCCCCATAATGCTGAACTGGGAGAGGTGACAGGAACACTGAAATGCAGTACCAGAAACAGCTGCAGAAGAAGAACCAGGAACACCAATAGTGAAACAGAAGTACACACATAGGATAAAGGGCGGTGTCACAGACATAGACTACATGGGCTAATGTCATGGAAGGTACACTCACTTGACAAAAATGGATGCGCCTAAAGCGTAAAATACATCATAATCCCCCCATGGCACTTTATAACACAGTGCGAGTACAAAAACTGAACCAGGTGAAGAAGATCCAAAAATGCAGAAGAAGACACTTTATCTCAGTGCGTTTTATAGAACAAAGATGTAACAGAAGAGCATGCAAGCTCAGAAGACAGAAAGAAGAGTGAACTATGAAACTAGAAGAAGAGATCCCCAGACCTGTAGAACCAAGCAAACCACCAGAGTGCATAAAATGAAAAACTCAGAGGAGTGAAAACCCAGAGTAGAATTTGGAAGAAATACCTCTGCCACTAAATAGTACACAGAATCAGCTTTCCGACGATATCTCGTTTGCCGAAAAAGGAGTCCGGATGAGCCAGATATGACTCTCGGAAGGCAAAGAAAGAGATCGGACTTCAACAGCAAAAAATGCTATCGAAACGGTGGAACCAAAAACCCTAACCTCCACCATCACAAATTTCTCGGAAAGAGCTTTCCGACGATATATGGAAGTTAGAAAAATACCCCCGTATGTTCCCTGTAGAGAGAAAAAGGCCCAGTACCCCCAAAATGCCCTAAAAAGCATAAAACAGAGCCCCAAGGGCTAAAACATTTGAGCCCCCGGGCGCATGGCGCGTGCCGGGGGCTTAACCCGGGCTCCTGGTCGATCATATGACCGTCGCTGCCGCTAAAGGGCCCGCGGGGCTTAAAACAGCCACCGGGCGGCGGTGGCGGTTGCGGGCGCTGAGAACAGGCGGTGCCACCGGAGGGAGCTGGTGCGGAGGGGTGCTAAGACCGGCGGCGGGGGCCGCGGAGGGCGGGGCGGCGACTCGGCGGCGGGGAGCGCTGCGATTGGAGACCTGCGGAGCGGCGGCGGCTGCGGATGAACAGTGCGCAGCCGGAGTGACCGCGGTGCGGGCGGGGTGGGCGGCCGGCCACCGACCGGCTGCGGTGGCGCGGCGGTGCCCAAACATATTTTGCACTGTGCGCGGTTGAAAAAATTGAAAAACATTAAAAAACATAGGGTTTTTTAAATTTTTTTTCTCGATTTCCGTGCCCGTACGACCTTGGGAGGCCGAAAAAATTCTCCAGAGGCCCCGGTGTCCAAATCGGACAAGCTTTATATGGTTTCTGGGGTTTTTGGGCCTTCTGGACGCAATGACAGTGTCCGTTTGGGCCCAAAGTGCCTCCAAAAATAGAGACCCCCCAAAACCACTAAAAAAAACTAGAAAAAACCTCTGAAACCCTCAAACCCTCGAAGCTTCAATAAACTACGAACAGCCGGCAGCAAGATGGCTTTGATACCATGTTAAGATTGCTAAACTGCAATATTCCCAAGAACACCTGCATGCATAGCTATTACATAAACAAAAGAAAAAGACAGAAGATAGAAGGATCTATGGTGGCCAAAATGAGAGAAAAGAGATATCCATGTTGAAAAGAATAATTTCTATTAACAACAATATTGAATACAAAACTCTGTTTTTGAAATACAAAGCGGTCAATCCTTATAAAGGATACCGAAACCCTAAAAGGGAAACAACTAGGAAATAGAAACTTCCTAAGTCTAACTTAAGCTAAGAGTAGATAACTAATAATTAACTGATTTAATTATTAGCAATACTTGACTACTCTAACAAGCTTTTCTAGGGTTTCTTCTTCAATCTAGAAGAGACATTTTTTCTAGAGCATATTGAGCAAAAAAGAACACCACCATCACACTTAGAAGGCTTGGGAGAGTCAATTTTCATATAAATTTTTCCATTTTTGGCCACAGTAGCCTCTGGGAAAAGTTTTCTCTCTCCGGCTCAAATTTTGAGGTGAAAAATAAAAATTAAAAATTAAAAAAATCAATTTTTAATTATTTTTGCGTTAAAAACTAACGCATGCAGTGTTAAAAATCAATGCTACTTTGTAAATGGGCGCCGCCGTTAGTTAACCGCTAGTGGTTAACCTCTAGCAGTTAACCTAACCACCAGGGTTTACTCTCAAACCTTCTTTGGGGCAGTTTTGAGCACTTTTGGTATTTTGGCCATATCTTGAGCATATGGTATCGGATTTTTGACTTCCTTATATCGTTAGAAAGATCTTTCCAAGATCTATCTCATTATATAGGTTTTATTTTTTGGTTTTTCATTTTTGATTTTTTTTTCATTCAAAGTCATAACTTATGTTTTTCAGCACTCAGTTTGTTTCATGTGAAGAGTTATCATGGGTTTTTCTTCTCACCCTTCTGTTGTTATTCTAGAATGGGGTAATTATGAGTCATGGGAAAAGGGTATACTTACACAT
>MU224875.1:3424546-3437247 GCA_018584345.1 Thuja plicata | reverse complement strand
TTTCTTCATTCTGGGGGGACTTTGGTGTCTCATCCCTCTCTCATGGGGGGTTGATTGTACTTATGGTCTTGAGAGAGTCTCTTGAGCCATTTCTTTTCTGCATTTTTCTATCTCTTTTTGGAGAGGGTTTTTTCCCACTGGGTTTTCTTCTTTGTCTCTGGCTTATAGAGATTTCATTGTATTGGGTACCTGATCAGGCCTTGTTGCCGGGACCCATTTCTTGCTTTCATAGCTATGCTAGGTTAGTTTACCCCCTGCGCTTAGCTTAAGGGGGTGTGTTAGAGTAATCATTAGTTTCCTTATTAATTAAATCATGTTGATTTAATTATTTAAGTTATTACTCTTTAGTGCTTACGCTTTCTTTTAGGTGCATTAATAATTAATTCTTTTATTAATTATTAATGTGCAACCTAGCTTTTTTAGGCTTTAGGGTTTTGTTCACCTTTATAGGTTGAACATTGTAATTCTTTTTTCATTAATTCAGATTATAATTTTGCTCTTACATTTTGAGCAACTTTTGAGTTCTTCTTTTTTCCTCCTACTTTTCTTTTGTAACAGGTTATTTGTATGCAGGTATTCTTGGCATTCTGTGGATTTGTATTTCTCAAATCCTACAATGCAGTGTTAACTCTTTCCAATTCTCTCCCTTTGATGGATGGTTATTTCATTGAATGTTTCTCTTCCCCTAGATGGATATTTCATTATCCTAATTAATGTATATTTCACTGAATATCTCTCTCCCTTTGACAACAATGCCAAACCAAATATACAGCTCTGTAGTATCCAACAATCTTTTTGTCCCTTTAAAGCTTTCTCTCCCTTTAGTGGACTAATATATCAGTATAGTCCATATCTCAGCATGCATCAACATGATTAATCTTCTCATAATGTGTAGGCTAATGCAGCCTCCAAGTCAGCTTAGTGACCAATAGACAAGGGACGAACCCCTAGTCTATTCCCCAGGTACTCAAATGTATCTTTTAGTAATGGTTTGGTGAATATGTCTGCTAGTTGTTCTTTGGATTGTACATATTATAGTATTACCTGTTTCCCTTGTACTTTTTCTCTTAAGTAATGATACTTAATAGATATGTGCTTTGTCTTAGCATGCATCACAGGGTTCTTTGAAATGTTTATAGCACTAGTATTATCACAATAGATAATTACTAGGTCAATAATTTCCTCATTCATACCTTTCAACAATTGCTTGATCCATGCAATATTAGGGCAATTTGCAGCATTAGCTACATATTCTACTTCTGCAGTTGATTGAGATATGCATCCTTGCTTTTTACTTATCTATGTGACAAGTCTATCACCCATAAAGAGTGCTCCTCCTATAGTTCTCTTTCTATAATCTATATTTCCAACCCAATCGGCATTAGTATAAACTTGTAGCTCAAATTTTCCTTCTTTATTGTACCACAAACCATAGTCTTCAATATTTTTCAGATATCTCAAAATTCTTTTAACAACAGTCATGTGTGATTCCTTAGGATTAGTAGAGAATCTTGCAACTATACCAACCACATGTGCTATATCAGGTCTAGTGTGTACAACATACATTAGTTTTCTAATCATAGATCTGTATAAGGTCTAATTTACCTCGCTTGTCTTATCTTCCTTTGTCAATTCACATCTAGTTTCCATAGGTGTTCCAACTAGTTTGGAGTCCTCCATCTTGAATATCTTGAAAATTTCTTTGATGTATTTGGATTGTGTGATGTAGATTCCTTCATCCTATTGTAGAATTTGTAGATAAAGAAAAAATTTGATCTCTCCAAACATTGACATTTCAGATTCTTTCCTGATTTCTTCAGCAAATGACTTGCATAGCATATTATTACCTCCAAATATGATATCATCAACAAATATCTCAACAATCAAAACTTTATCATTAGTATCTCCTTTCAAATACATATTACTATTGTCACTTGTTTTAATGAATCCAATACTAATGAGATAAGAGTGAAGTCTTTCATACCATGCTCTTGGTGCTTGTTTCAATCCATACAAGGCTTTATGTAGTTTACAAACCATGTTCCTCTTGTTAGGATCAACAAACCCTTCAAGTTGTTCAATGTATACCTCCTCTTCTAGTATTCTATTTAGAAATACATATTTAAAATCCATTTGGTATACTTTGAATCCTTTAAAAGAAGCATAAGCAAGTAGAATTCTTACTCCTTCTAGTCTAGCAATGGGTGCAAAGGTTTCTCCATAATCAATACCTTCTTCTTGTGCATACCCTTTGCATACCAGTATTTCTTTGTTCCTTGTGACTTCTCCATTATCATTAAGTTTGTTTTTGAAAATCCATTTGGTTCCAATGAATTTTTGTCACTCGGTATAGGTACTAATGTCCATTTTTTATTTTTCTCAATTTTTTCAATCTCTTCATTCATTGCACTAACCCATTCTTGATTCTCAAGTGCATCATTAACATATTTAGGCTCAAAATCACAAATCAAACATCTAGTGTTAAGTGACTTACTTCTTGTTCTCGTTCCTTCTCTTTTGTCTCCAATGATCTGGTCCTATGGGTGGTGTCTTCTGACATATTTAGCATGTACATGTTCAGATCTTTGTTCTTCATTTGATCTTCATTTTGATCTTCATTATCACTCAGTTTAGCATTGTGAGCATATTCCCGATTCTCGGTATGTGCAACCTATTGCTCGGTTGCATTGTTCTATCGCTTGGGTAAGATGTCAGGTTCTTCAATATAGAAAAATATTTTGTAACCTTTAGGTTCCTTTCTGCTTTCCTCATCATTTTTCTCAGCAAATTCATCCACTTTATGATTTGCACTTTCAATGATTTTGTTAGAAGATTTGTTAAGACATTTATAAGCTTTTCTTTTAGTAGAATATCCTAGAAATATTCCTTCATCACTTTTAGAGTCAAGTTTCCCATTTCTACCATCCTTCAGTATATAACATCGACTTCCAAAAATTCTAAAGTAACATTTGGTATGTATCCATACCATAGCTAATAAGGTGTCTTATTTGTGTCTTTCATCAATTGAAATCAGTTTAGTGTATAGACATAAGTACTTACAACTTCTCTCTAGAATTTTTGTGTGATGCCTTTTTCAATCATCAGTGTTCTAGCACAATCAACAATTGATCTATTCCTCCTTTCAATAATCCCATTTTGTTGTGGTGTTCTCTGTGCAGAAACCTGTCTTGTAATCCCATGCTCATTACAAAAGTTAGTGAATTCATGAGAAATAAATTCTCCTCCTCCATCTGATCTTAAACATTTCATTTCTTTTCCACTTTGTTTTTCAAATTATCTTTATACCATTTGAAAATCATAAATGCTTTATATTTCTCTTTTAAGAATATGACAATCATCATCCTAGTATAGTCATCAACAAATAGAATAAAGTATCTATCACCATAATAGCTCTTTATTCTCATTGGTACACATAATTCAGTATGGAATAACTCCATAATAGCATTAGATGTGTAGGTTTTTCTCTTGAAACTAGACTTTGTCATTTTTCCTATTTAAAAATTCTCCCACATAACATGGTCGGGCTTTGAAATACTCGGTAAGCCTCTCACTTTTATTTTCTTACTTATCTTAACTATGTTGTCAAAATTCACATGACATAACCTTTTATGCCTCAACCAAACTTCTTCATTTCTAGCCAATAAACAAGTGGTCTCAACATTGTCAAGATAACATAGATTACCTTTTGTTTGTTCACCAATACCGATAAACTTTCCTGTTCCATTATAGATCATTTCCTTTTTGTTCTCAAATGAAACTCAGTGTCCTGTGTGGTTCAGCTGTGAAACACTCAATAAATTATAGTTAAGTCCTTTCACCCAATATGCATTTTCACATCTGGTCAAATTATTCAACTAGGCAAGGTGAGTCATTACCCATCCTAACTGATCCACCATTATAATATTCAAAAGTTTCAAACTTTTCTTTATCTCCAATAATGTGATGAGTAGAGCCACTATCAATAATATAGACATCGTATTTGATAACTTTAGATACGAGTGTTGTTTCAACATACCTTTCTTCTTCATCTGAATCATCCTTCATAGCAACAAATACTACCTCAACATCTTCACCAGAATCAGTATAAGAATTTTCAACTTTGTTCTCAACCAGGTAAAAAGCCTTCTTGGCTTTGTCCTTGTAATCTTGGTTATCTCTTCTATCAGAGTGTCAGTTTCTTCTGTAGTCTCAGTCATCACTTCTGTCATACTTCTTTTCATGAGATTTGTCATTGTCTCTTTCATACTTTCTCTTGTTAGGGCATCTAGCAGCAAAATGTATAATTTCTTTTCAATTAAAATAGACCAATGGTAATTTACCTTTATGTCTTCCTTTACCTTTATGTAATCTCCTAGACATTAGTGCTTCAAGTTTGTCAAGTTCTTGTTCATCACTATCACTGTCACTATCATTTGTCATAGTTTGTTTGTAAACTAGATTTGCTTATTTTCAGAGAAGACTTGAATGCAGACTCAATATTTGGTAAGACACTGTTGTCATAGTTTTTCATCTCAAATGAAATAAGTATACCAATTAGACTATCAAGAGTAACATTGTTACTAGCTACTGCTCTCATTTCTTGAATTACAGATACTCTAATAGCATAAAAAGGTAGTAACGTTCTTAGAATTTTACTTACAACTGTTCCTTCATCAAGTACTCCCCCTACTCCACGGATAGAATTAACAACTTCTTTGATTCTATCACTGTACTGAGTGATGTACTCTCCTTCTTTCATTCTCAGGTCATCAAACTTTCCTCTTAGGCTTTCAACTTTATCTCTCAGCACATTGGCATTTCCTTCATGTACTAGCTAGAGTTTGTACCACATTTTTTTTGTAGAGGTGCATATTTCACATCTTCAAATTCAACATCGATTAGTGAAAAAGCAAGTTCTATCATCATATAATTGTGTTTTGTTTCTCTCTTAATTGATCAACAGTCAGAGGTCTAGTAGGTGCAACATATTCAATATCTAGGTGTTGTGTAACATCATTTCCAATACTTGATAGATGAAGTCTTATCCTACTTTTCCATGATACAAATTTTTCCTTGTTCAACTTAGGCACATGCCTTTTACTCATCTTGTGATCTTTAGCTTAAGTCCCTTTAAAATTTTCTTCCAAGCACTAAAGCTCAGATACCAATTGTTAGAATAACTGAGCGGGGAGGGGATGGGGGGGTGAATCAATGGCCTTAAAAATAATTCCAAAAGAGCCAACCAAAACTTATATCTCAAATATAATACCCTCATTTATCTTACATCCCCAATCATCAAGATGTATGCCATTAATAATTCTAACAAATATAAACTACTCGGTAAGATATACTGTTTATCTTTTCTAGACTTTACCGAGTAGCAGAAAATAAAATTAGAGTTAACCAACCAATCCAGTTTCACTAATATGTAAAACAAAATATCAATGCAATGAAATGAATACACATTTGACACAGATTTTTAACGTGGAAACCCAATATGGGAAAAACCACCTGGGACCGGTAACCCAAAATAATTTCTCTCTTCTGAAGTGAGCTTGGTGAAGAGACAACCCTGTTAAAGGTTACAATACACACTATTAAGTGTGACCTTTTTAGAGGATTTAGAAATAATAGTTTGTCTTTTGACCTAGCACTCAATATGCTGTCAAAAAGAAAACCTTTTGATACTCTTAAGTATCTCAATACAATAAGGACTGTTAAATCCCACTCAGTTAAGAGATTTTATGAATCAATGGTTAAACTAATACAATAAATGATCTGTTCAAAATACAACTTTAACTTGCAAATATTCAGGTCTATTTTTATTCCAATAATACCTCTCTAATCAATGTACACTTCAGTTCCTTTGCTTTCTTTGTTTTTCTAGGTGAATGTTCTGTCCTTTATTGCTCGGTGTCTGCAGAATTCCTTGGCTCTATTCGTCAGCCTATATGATTAGATCTGCATGAAGAATTCTATCTTCGTACAAATTATACTTAGCATTCCTCTCTGCATAATTAATTCCTTGTCTATTTATATAGACATGATTAGCAGCTCAATCTCCTTGTTTTTTTCGTAGATCTCTTCTTGATTCATAAAACTCGCCATGCATTGCTTTATCCTGTAAAGATCTACTTTAGTTTTATTCAGTAAATCTCTCTTTGATAAATATGAATAAAACGTGCTTTAAATCTTCTTCTTGCTTTAGTTTAACTGATCATTGGTAATAAATAAATCAATCAGTCAATCCCTAAATATAGCTATGCCAGCTTAGCAATTTTTTCATTCTTTAACTTTAGTTATGATCGGTCATAAACTCTAGTTATGCTCGATAACAACTTTAGTTATTCTTGGTAATTAGCTCTTGGTCAGTAACACTTTCTCGGTTACTACGGTGCTCGGTATATACTGTGAACTTCTTGGTGTTCACTGTCACTTGGTGAATACAAACCTTTTAAGTTTTACCGACCACATAAACTTTGTCTTTTCAGATCTTCAAGTTTATGATAATATGTGTATACACAATGAAACCATATCAAGTTGACATCAATAAAAATACAACACATTAACTGATTTAATGTCTTGCATTCACTTTTTCAGCTCGGTGATCATCAACTTATCATCTTCAAACATTCAATTAGTTATAGTTCATTAAGTAATTATTTTTTATTAATCAAATCCTAATATCTCTCACTAACCAAAAAAGGACAACATCAAATTGAACCAATGAGAGACAAGAGACAAGCTCACATGGATAATTAATAGACTTTTCTATCTTAGCCACTCAATCTTAATATTACATCTTTCCCATTCACCCCTCAACCACTTGACCTGACCATTGTTGGACATAACTCACCCCCAAAACCTTGAGAAACCCTATAAGAAGAATGCATAATTTGAGTAAAAGGATCCACTTTCATTCCCATTGATGATCTAGATTCATTCAAAAGCATAGGAACAACACTGGTTTGATCAATATACATTCATTTGTGCAGAATAATTCATAGTAGCATCATCATAATGTTGAATTTTGATTTCATCATGCTTAGCTTAATTGATCTCATACCTTAATTTACATTTATTCTTGAATCATTTATCTTAATTTGCATTCATAGTAGGTTGAATAATTCAAATCATCATCAATTCTCATCTCCTAAGTTGTCATCTATGAGATTTTATTGTAGATGAGAGAAAAATCTAATAGATCCTTAGGATTAGAGAGAAATGAGATGATGTTGAGTGCTTATTTCATGTCTTGTCAATTCATTATCATGTTTTGATTTGAATGCTCATATTAATGTTTCATTGTTGTTTTTGTGATACAAATTTACACTCATGAATCCTAAAGTGAAATGTTGATCACTAAGTAAACTTAAGTGACATGTGTAATAAGGATGTAGATGAGGTTATCAATAGGTACAATACCTTATGTGCAACTTAGGGAGTACACTTATTATGCAAAGATGAAATATGGGTTTGGACTACTAGCCTATGTTAGGTACCGATATACAATGAAAATTAAATATCTCACAAGAGGGGAAAATGAGTAAACCACATGGGAGAAAAATACTCTCCAAAAGAGAGAAAAATAAATAAATCATGATGCAGGAAGGACTCAATAACCCCTAAGGTCTACATACTTCATGTATATACAATCAAGCATCTCACCATAGGAAGGAAAAAGAGACACATAATATCTCCTCCATAATAAAGAAGCTCAAATTTTAATGAAGTATGCTTGAAAACAAAATACAATCCAATGTCTAGAAGAAAAAAATATTCCCTAAGGAAGAAAAAAGTACAATGAATGTTGAAGAAGCCACTCCAAGTCAAAATGAGAGGAGGAAGAAGAGAGTCTCCAAATATGCATCTCTGAATTTTGAAAATGAGTGTCTGAATCCATCACCTAAGCATGATCATTGAAGTGGACAAGAAATGTATCAAACCAATTGAAAGAGGAGGATCATGAATTTCAATCTCCAAAGAAGGTGAAGAAGAATCTCCAACTATGATAGAGATACAATCAAAGAGAAGAGAAACCCCCTCAAGCATGTCTCCCAAATCTACAATACAAGACTCAACAAACAAGTCTAAAATACTATCCAAGTACTCATCTCACATTGCAAGATCTAAAAAATTATGACCATCCTATTGAATATTACAACTCAATTCCAAAGAAGTAAGAGGTGGAGGAGTAGGAATCTCAACACACAAGAACACAATGACTCAAGCATCTAAAATTCTCCTCACAAACATGATTCACCCTTGATTGATTTATTCTTCTTTTCTTTTTTCTTCACTTCTTGTTTCCCTTCTGCTTTCTTTTCGCCTAGTGTGTCCTATTTCTTCTCATTTGTATGCTTCTCAGCTTCCTTCAGTTCATTTTTTTCCTTTTGTTTATCTTTGTCTAGTTCTTTTTGCTATGCAATGGACTCAGTTGGGGGAACCAATTTTGTGTTTAGTGTTGCTTCTTTCTCGGTAATCGTAACCTTTTTGGTGTTCTTGTCTTTCTCAACTTCCTTTACCTTTTCTTTCTCTATTTCCTTTTCCTTCCCTATTTCCTTTTTTTTTGGTTGCTACATTATCTATATCCATAGCAACTAGATCATTATCACGTTGAGTTGTGTGATAATATAGTACTTGTTCTAATATAGGTTGTAAGGCAGTAGCTTTATCTTTTATGTTCATTTGCTCTGTATTGGTGTTCTCGATCGCCATAACATGCTCATCTTGTGATGTATCATCTCTGGGATCTTTTTCTATAATATCCTCAATAACAATTTCATTGATGTTAACTGTTAGATCAATAAGATTATTCTTACCTTGATCATCTTTGGAAACTTCATCGGTTATGTTCTCCTTTTCTTGTTCATCTTGGAATTTAGGCTCTTCAATGTCGAATATCTCTCTATTTTGCATCACTTTCCAATTGTAATATCTCCAAGTCTCCTATCATAATCCTTAATGATATATCCTTAAAAGGGAATCTTTTAGAGTTTTGTTTCAAGGTCTCCTCAATTTCTTCAACAGATTGATTTGGTATAGTTAGCACAAGAGATATTTCTCTCATTTGTTTTTATGCATTCATATCATATTTCCATCTTGAATCTATGTTGTTGTATAACTTTATAGGAAAAAATGTGATAACTTCAAGTGGCATGTATCTGAATTTGTGTTAAATGTAAACAATTGCATCTTCAATTTTTACCTTGTTCTCTTTTCTTTGAGTGTTATACTTTGCTTGCTTCATTCCTCCGAATGATCCATGCTTCTTCATTATGTCTAACATTTCATCTAGACTTCCTTGTGGTGGAGGCTTTTTCTTCGCAACTTTGGGTTTGCTCAATTATTGAGTTTCTAAGTCAGTATTAGGTGGTAGCTTGAATTTTCTCCTTGGTCTAGTGTTTTCCTTCTTGCCTCTTACATATATCCTCTCTTTCGATTCAACATAATTCTTCTTTGATTTCAGTGATGTTATAGACCTTGTTGATGATCTATTAGATTCGGGGCTCACTGAAGGCTTCAATACTTGTGATGAACTATAATTGATTGAATGTTTGAAATGTTAAGTTGATGATCACCAAGACATAGAAAGTTAATGCAAGACATTAAATTAGTTAATGTATTGTACTGTCATTGATGTCAACTTGATATAATATTTATGGTCATGTACATAATGCTAAAGACTTTAAAGAGCCAATGAATCAAAGGCTATGCTAGCAGTAATGCATAAAAGTTAAGTATTCACAAAGTGACTATATACACCAAAGGAGTGCACACCGACAAACAAAGTAAACCAATGAGAGAAAAGTCATAGTGTTACCCGATAAGAAAAAGCACAACATTATTGACGAGCAAAGTAATAGTGTTTCCCAACGAGAAAAAGCAGTGTAACTCGATGGACAAAATTATAGTGTTGCCTAATGGATGGAGATCTCGAAGACAACTGAAGTCTCACCGATGGAATAGTCTGTTGTCACCGATGACTAACTAAAGTATTGACCGACAGAACAAATAGTTCAAAAATGAAAAAAGGCTTAGCTGTCAAGAGCTAAATATAGACTTAACTGGCACTTATCATTGTTTTAATCGACAAGATAAAGCCATAGATAAGTAAATGATTTAAAGCTTCTTAGTCTAGTTGGCAAGAAGATCTCTATGAGATAAAATAGGAGTTTTTCTTTAAATCTAATTGGCAAGAATTGTGGATCATGCCAAGATCAAGAAAGCCAAGAAATGGTGAAATCATGTCTATATAAGAGACAAGCTAATTCAATATGAATTAGGGGAGTGACAAGAGAATAGATGCTGGAGAGATTCTGAAGGAGAAGAAAGTCTTCATTTAGACTTGATCAATCAAGATGAGGAAAGAGATAAATTGTGCAAACACCAACGAACAGTGGAGCAAAGGTATTGAATTGATAACATTGATCAGAAAGGTAGTGTACTTACAATAGATATGAAAATCTTCAATTCTAGTTGTATATGTGAACATATCACTTTATTGTTTCAATTTAACCATTGAAGCATCAAGTCTCTTAACTGAGTAGGACTTAAAAGTCTTTTCTAATTGAGATACATCCCAAGGAGTATCAAAAAGTTTGATCATACACAGTAGCATTGGATATACCCGATACCTATTGACACGCCAAGTGAGTGTTTGATCAAGGATGGTAGTATTAGATGCCAGATACTAAGTGAAAAACTATTCATTTATATCCTCTAAAAAGGTCACACCTAACAGTGTGTTTGTAACCTTTAACAGGGTTGGCTCTTCACCAAGCTCACTACAGAAGAGTGAAAATTTGGGTTACCGGTCCCAGTGGTTTTTCCCTTAATAAGGTTTCCATGTTAAAAATTCATGTGTCATGTATTTATGAGTCATTAATTTATTGTTTTGCATTTCACATAAGAAAATCTGGATTGATCAGTATACACTAGTTATTTACTATATTTTGATAAATAGAAAGACTGCTAATTGGTAAAAGTAAGAATAAGGTTTGAAAGAGTAATCTGAGCAGTAGTTATTTGTTGTTAATATTTCAAGGCAATCATCTTGTAGGAGTGAAGATAACTGAGACTTATAAATGTGGTAATAAGTTTTTTGGTTGATTTAAGGATTGATTTTTGAGGCCACTGATTCACCCCCCTCTCAGTTATTCTAACAATTGGTATCAGAGTTTGTGTGCTTAGAAAGGGAGTTTAACAGCTCACGCTAAAGATCACAAGATGATAGATAAAGACTTGAACCTGTAATTGCCATGTATGTCAGAAGGAACCATCCATTTAACCAGATCATAGGAGACAAGAAGGCTAGTATGAGAACCATAAGTAAGTCTCTAAACAAGATGTCTAATTTGTGATTTTGAGCCAAAATCTGTCAATGCTACACTTGATAATGAAGAATGGATTAGTTTTATGAATGAAGAAATTGAGAAGATTGAGAAAAATAAGACATGGACACTTGTACCAAGACCAGATGACAAGAATGTTATTGGTACAAAATGGATATTCAGAAATAAGCTGAATGAGAATGAAGAAGTCACCAGAAACAAAGAAAGACTAGTATGCAAGGGATATGCACAAGAAGAAGGGATTGACTATGGAGAAACCTTTGCACCCATTGCTAGGATAGAAGGAGTGAGAATATTACTTTCTTATGCTGCATTTAAAGGATTCAAGGTATACCAAATGGATGTCAAGTCTGCATTCCTAAATGGAATACTTGAGGAAGAGGTATACATTGAGCAACCAGAAGGGTTTGTTGATCTAGACAAGAGGAACAAGGTATGTAGACTACACAAAGCCTTATATGGATTGAAACAAGCACCAAGAGCCTGGTATGAAAGACTTCATTCCTATCTCATAAGTATTGGATTTGTAAGAACTAGTGAAAATAGTAATCCTTATTTGAAGGAAGATACTGATGCTAACATTTTGATTGCTGAAATATGTGTTGATGACATCATATTTGGAGGCAATGTTATGCTATGCAAATCATTTGCAAATGAAATGAGCAAAGAGTTTGAGATGTCTATGTTTGGAGAGATCAAGTTATTTATTGGTCTACAGGTCATGCAACAAGATGAAGCCATTTTCATTACACAATCCAAATACATCAAGGAAGTGCTGAAAATATTCAAGATGGAAGATTCCAAGCTAGTTGGAACACCAATGGCAACTGGATGTAAGCTGACAAAGGAGGAAAAGTCATCTGAGGTAAATCAGACTTTGTACAGATCAATGATTAGCAAACTCATGTATGTTGTACATACTAGACCAAATATTGCACATGGAGTAGGAATAGTTGCAATATTTTATGCTAATCCCAAGGAATCACATATGACTGCTGTGAAAAGAATCCTAAGATATCTGAAGAATACCGAGGACTATGGCTTATGGTATAGAAGAGAAGGAAAATTTAAACTTAAGGTCTTTACCAACACTGATTGGGCTGGAAACATTGATCATGAATGAAAGAGCACAACTGGAGGAGCATTCTTTATGGATGACAGACTTATCACATGGATCAGCAAGAAGCAAGGATGCATCTCTAAGTCTACTGCAGAAGCAGAGTATGTTGTTGCTGCTACAAACTGCTCAAATATTGCATGGATCAAATAGTTACTGGAAGGTATGCATATGAAAATTCTTGAACCAGTAATTATCTATTGTGATAATACCAGTGCAATTAACATTTC
>MU224875.1:3401066-3424445 GCA_018584345.1 Thuja plicata | reverse complement strand
CAAAGGAACAATTAGTTGATATCTTCACCAAGCCACTGCCCAAGGATACATTTGAGTACTTGAGAAAGAGACTAGGGGTCAGACCCTTGTCTATTGGTCAGTAAGATGACTAGAAGGCTGCATCAGCTTACATATTATCAAAATATCATTCATGTTGATGCAAGCAAAGAGATGGAATTCAAAGATACATATATACACAACAAGGTATTTATCTACACCGCACACCAGAGTTGTTACATTGCTGATGGATTGGGAAATTCAAGAAATATATTGAATGGATAGAAAGGATTGTTTGGCATTATTGTCAAATATTTGTTTGGCATTGTTGTCAAAGGGAGTGATTATATCCATTATCACATTATCCAAAGGGAGAGATGTAACCATAAAGGGAGAGTAAATACAAAGGGAGAGATTGCTGACAAGAGAGAAAAGAGACATCAAAAGAAAAGAAAAATCAAAGGGAGAGAGTTTGACACAAGAAGAGAACATATCACATCAGAAAAAGAAAGATTCTACATCTATCTAGTGAAGGGATTGAAGACAAAAAGAGAGCTGCAAGAATCAAATCTAAGCTATGTGAGCTTACCAAGGACCAGATATTTGTATCGGTTATATTACATAAGATTGGTAGTTTGATGAACTTCAATTATTATATTTCATATTGTATTAGTGATAATATAGTGTGATAATGTAGTGTGTTGCCATCAATGCCAAAGGGAGAGATTGATGAAATATAACTAATTGAATGTTTGAAAATGTTAAGTTGATGATCACCAAGACACAGAAAGTTAATGCAAGACATTAAATCAGTTAATGTATTGTATTGTCATTGATAAAAAATTGATATAATCTATATGGTCATGTACATAATGCTAAAGACTTCAAAGAACTAATGAATCAAAGGCTATGCTATTAGTAATGCATAAAAGTTAAGTATTCACAAAGTGACTGTATACACTGATGGAGTGCACACCGATGGACAGAGTAAACCAATGAGAGAAAAGTCATAGTGTTACTTGATGAGAAAAAACACAACATTACCAATGAGCAAACTAACAATGTCACTCGACGAGCAAAAGCACAGTGTAACCTGACAAACAAAATTACTGTGTTGCTTGACAGACAGAGATCCCGAAGACAACTAAAGTCTCACTGATGGAACAGTCAGTTGTCACCAATGACTAACTAAAGTATTGACTGGTAGAACAAAGAGTTTAGAAATGACAAAAGGCTTAGCTGTCAAGAGCTAAATATAGACTTAACTGGTACTTATCATTTTTTTACTCGACAAGATAAATTCATAGATAAGTAAAGGATTTAAAGTTGCTTAGTCCAGTTGGAAAGAAGATCTCTATGAGATAAAACATGAGTTTTTCTTTAAATCTAATTGGCGAGAATTGTGGATCATGCCAAGATCAAGAAAGCCAAGAAACGGTGAAATCATGTATATATAAGAGACAAGCTAATTCAATATGAATTAGGGGAGTGACAAGAGAATAGATGGTGAAGAGATTCTGAAGGAGAAGAAAGTCTTCATTCAAACATGATCAATCAAGCTGAGGAAAGAGAAAAATTCTGCAGACACTGACGAACAGTGATACAACATCACAGAGCAGAATAGTGTGGAGCAAAGGTATTGAATTGATAACATTGATTAGAAAGGTAATGTACTTACAATAGATCTGAAAATCTACAATTCTAGTTGTATATGTGAATAGATCACTTTACTGTTTCAATTTAACCATTGAAGAATCAAGTCTCTTAACCAAGCAGGACTTAAAAGTCTTTTCTAATTGAGATACATCCCAAGGAGTATCAAAAATTTTGATCATACAAAGTAGAATTGGATATGCCCAATACCTATTGACAGACCAAGTGAGTGTTTGATTAAGGATGGTAGCATTAGATGCCAGATACTAAGTGACAAACTATTCATTTAAATCCTATAACAAGGTCACACCTAACAGTGTGTTTATAACCTTTAACATGGTTGGCCCTTCACCAAGCTTACTTTATAAGAGTGAAAATTTGGGTTACCGGTCCCAATGGTTTTTCCCTTAACATGGTTTCCATGTTAAAAATACACGTGTCATGTGTTTATGAGTCATTACTTTTTTTTTTTCATTTCACATAAGTAAATATGGATTGATCGGTATACACTAGTTATTTACTGTATTTCGGTAAATATACAGACTGCTAATTAGTAAAAGTAAGAATAAGTTTTGAAAGAATAATCCGAGTAGTAGTTATTTGTTATTAATATTTCAAGGTAATCATCTTGTAGGAGTGAAGATAACTAGAGGCTTATAAATGTGGTAATAAGTTTTTGGGTTGATTTAAGGATTAATTTTTGAGGCCACTGATTCACCCCCCCTCCCTCTCAGTTATTCTAACAACTTGTGGTTTCATTCCTTACAATCTAGAGGTTTCTACTTCATCTTCTTCATTATCAGTTCCCAAATCCTTAGTCAGATTAGCACTCATCTTGCTAAATTTTCTTTGAATCTTAGGTAGTAAGATACCTTTCTTGATCTTAGCCTTAACTTATTCATATGTTCCTTACCTCTTGGCTCCTTTATCAATAGGCTTAGCTAAGAGAGTTTCAATTTATTGAGATGAAAAGTCTATATCCATCTCATATCCCATAGGATCTAGACATATGCTCCTAGGCTTGATTGCATTGATAAAACATGATTCTGTGTCTACCTCAAAACAAAGAGTATCATGATGTTTCTCCACTAATCGAGGTGGAACTCTAAATTTATGATACATTCTTCTTTGGAAATGAAATAAGTAATTATTGATAACAATTTCAAGATTATCCCCTAGAATCTTTATGTATTCATTGATTTGATAAATGACTGGTATATCAACACTTCAGTTCACATTTCCAATAGATGGAAAGAAGTTATCAAAGTAAAAGTATATGCATACCAGTAGTGAACTGAACTTCAATTTTTGTCTTGCATTTCCTTATAGTGTTCATGTTGTCTTCAAGTTGTTTCAACAGTATCTCACATATATCAATCTGCATGTCTTTCTTTACAATATTTTAAGCCAGATCTACAACTCCACAAGGTACACTGTCCACTCAGGATGATTGGAATACTTGGTAGGACAAGATGTTGCATGAAAACTTCAACTCGGGGTCTTCAATGGTAGAAATACTCAGACCTCTCCCATCCCATTTGGCTTTCGTTATCTCACTTAGCTTGTTCTTCTCAATCTGCTTGATTGCCTTAGGCTTGTCTTCAATTGGGTAACCAATTACAATATGTAACACATCCTTTGTGATCTTTACAGGTTGATCTAGCCACATACATTGGTCATGTACTTGGCTAAGTACCATCCTCATCCATTTAGTCTTAAATACCTTCTATATATGCAGGTTATGTGTCAAACCTTTTGACTCTATATAAACATGATCGCTCTTCAGTTTTCCATCTGCACATAACCTCTAATAAGATGCATCAATCTCTGCTTCACATATCTCTTCAACCTTGCAATGGGTAAAATTTTGCACACCTTCAATCAATAAAACTTTGTCTGAAATTGATTGAAAGTGCTCCCATCATGTCTAGTTCAGCTGCCTTCGCATGAGGTGGCTTGTACTTGTAATTCACAGACTCAACATTCTCAACTACAACTATGTTTCAAGCTTTCAAGGCCATATTCTCTTGTCAAATGAAAACATTTTTGAACTAGGGTTGCGTCTAAGACTCGGTTGCATTAACACACCTAGGGAAATGCCACAAATACCCTGAATAGATTCAAATATGCTCGAAGTGGTATATGATTACCTTTGCAATTTCTCGTAACTGCTTGAGGACTCAATTCTCCAACTCTGATCATGCCGCTCTAGAAAACGTTAAGTGATAATGATAGAAAATATAGTCTATATATGACTTTTTCTAGGTTTAAGGTTTCCAATGGTCTTAAAGTGGAAATTAATGCTTAGCCGAATTACTTTAGCGAATACCTTACTTTCATTTCCTTATACCAAATGAATGTGAAACATAAAATCAACAATATATATCCAAGTGCATCTAAGTATGCTCATATGGGTATCTGCACATATATTAGGAACCGATTAAGATTTGAGTTTTAACTTGTAGTTCCTACTCATACCTCTTACTTGATTAGGTAGATTCAATTGCACTCAATCTAGAGGATGAGGTTCCTTCAACTATTCCAAATGATGTTCCATCATCCATGGTTTTTCTTCTCCATGTCTTATTCATCTGATCTCTCATATCTTCTACATTCACTTTAGGTTTTTCAGATGTTTCTTCCTCTGTAGGGGCTTTGCCTCGGTACCTACAATCTTTGGAAAGGTGACCTAGCTTGTGATAATGGAAGCATGCCATGCCAGGGATTCTCCAAGATCTTCTATTTTTCCTACCATGTAACAACATACAATTTGCAACAATGTGCCCATTTCTTCCATAGACTAAACAAGATAACCTTGTGTTATAGTCCCATGGTATGGATGTACCCTGTTGGTTGTTAGGCATATTTTTTCAGTTCGGTACCCATTTTTCATTTCTCTTCTGTGATCTGCAGTCCTTAGATTTGTGACCATATTTGTTGCAATTATTGCAGTAGCCATCAAACTTTGTCTTTCTTGTGTTGTTCTCAGCCTTTGATCCACACTCATGTTCTCGGTGCCCATACTTGTTACAATTATAACAATACCCATCAAACTTGGGTGAACACAGTGACTTACCTCTTTTGCTTCTACATGCGTTTGGAGTATGTCCAGGTTTCCTATAGTAATGGCAACTAGGTTTGTTTAACTTCGGTGGGGTAGAAGTTCCTTGACTGTCAACTTGATTAGAGGGCTCTCCTTTCTCAGTAGTGCTCTTACTATTGAATCCTAGTCCAGTCTTGTCTGTCGATTGTCACTAACCTTTAAGTTGTGCATCCAATGATCTCAGTGTTTCATTTCTCTTCACTATCTCATTGGATTCTCTTTTATATTTTAGTTCTTTGGTCAATCTATCAGCTTCACACTTCAGTGCTTGATTCTCAATTTTTTTTTCTTTCTAACTCTATATTAGCACTCACTAGTTGATCGGTCATATTATAGTGTACGTGCATCATGCTCATTATTTCACTATATTTCTCAATCATTCTTGTTTCAAACTATCTTTTGTCTTCTTCATCTATTCTTAGTGCATTTTCAACTGCTCCCTTAGAGTCAAGTATCTCACTCATTCTCAATGCTTGTGTTCCTTGATCAATCTTTGCCAAGTTTAGTTTCTCGGTGAGTTTCTTGTTCTTTTCCATGAGTTCTATAATGGAAGAATCAGCTTTAAGACTACCTTTAGATGTTGTTTCAAGAGTATCAACATTCTCTTGTGTGGATTTGAGTTCACTGCATATTCATGTTTTGTTCATTTTATATGATCTTAAGGCGGTTAACCTAATTGATCCTTCTCCTTCTACGATGGAGGTGAGGAGGTGCAATGTTGGTTTCATTCGCAACACATTTATTGTTCTTGAATATCATTATTTGAATTGCCTCGTGGTCATGTGCAATCATATTGGTGCAATCCCAATGTTCAACCTAACTTCTGTCTTGAACACTAAGAAATTTTTCCCACTCAGCGTCCAGGTTCAATGTATTCAAATTTGAATTTTTATGTCGGCTCCGGTGTGTTTGGTAATGAGCTTTGATCTTTCTCGGTGAAATAACTGTCTGCTCGGTGACTAACTCCGCTCGGTGTCTAACTTTTCTCTGTGTCTCAGTGACTAACTCTGCTTTGTGTCTCAGTTATCTTCTTAACTCTGTAACATGCTACTATTCGGTGCTCGGTGTCATTGATACTCTGCTTTACCAGATGTCTCCCTTAGTGTATTCTTTCTCTTTACCGATTGTATTTCTTCACTATTATGACTTTGACAAAACTAATGACAACATACTAACTCATAGGAGTATCAGTTATTTGAACTATAAATCCATCAAGAGAAGGCATTTTATGTGCACTACCAAGATCATCCATGGTAATATAGAAAGTAGAAACAAAACTGAATAATCAAGACCTAGCTTTGAGAGAATAGATAGAATCAATTGTTCATCCTCTTTAGTAACCCCATAATTAGAAAGATCCAACCTAAGAGAATTGATTTTAGAGAAGAAGCCTTGGATATTGTCAAAATCACTAGGATTTAGACTGATTAGTTCATTCTCTAGCTTGAATTTCCTCATCTTATCTGGCTTACCAAAGAGTCTCTCCAAGGTAGTCCAAATGTCATTAGAATATTGACAAGATACAACATGATATCTCAAATAAGGAGAAATAGACATCTTGAAAGTGCCAAGAGCTTCATCTCTTTGACCAAACCATTTCCTTTTTTCTATAGCACATGTAGGTTCTAGATTTTGGCCAAAAGTTATTCTATGCAAATGCTTTGTCAACAATAAAATCTCTATTTGTTTTTTCCACTCATGATAGTTATATGGAGTTAGAAGAACAACTTTTGACAAATCCATGATATAATCAAAGAGTGTTTAGAGTTCTAGGTGAGTTAACAAAAAAAATCTAATGCCATGTTAGAATTTTAGGCAACCCTACAACACCCCTGAGATCAAAGAAAGACTAAGATAATTTCCACAAGACAAGTAATTTAATGCCTTTGTACAAGAATAATTATCACAATTTGCAAATTTATAATAATGTACCCAAAAGTACCAAATTAGAAACCCACTAAAATTAAGAAATTTTTGAATCAAATCTGCAAAATTTGCATGAATAGAACTGAATTTCTCCTCAATACCCTCCTAATGCAACTGCACCGCGATGAAGTTGACACAATCAAATTTCCGTCAATATCTTATTTGTTGTATTTTGCCTCCATAAGAAAATGTTACATCAGTTTGAACAAAATGCCTATTTTAGGCACTATTGGAACAAATCAGGCCTGAGGCTTATTAAATGCAGGCCCTCGGTCACTAATGTGACCACTCTATGTGCATAGAAGAAAACAAAAACCAAAGTGTGTAGTAAGTACACTGGCCCCACCATATAAGCGTTGACCATAGAATGCAATTCTCTCACACAATACAAGTGTGTGCATCACAACGTAGAGTGCTCCATAGACAACACTAGCAATAGAGAGACCACCATTCTATAGAAATTGCATTCAGGCCATAAGCTAGCTTTCATAAAGAGCAATAAAATTATAAACCTTGTCAATTTGGATTAAAGACCACACACTAAGAGAAAATGCGGGCTCCAAATAATCAACTAAGACTCCACACTGTGAAGGCCCCAGTGAAGCACACATTGGAGTAAAATAAAGCCAACTTAGAGAAATAGAAATATGCATAAGCCAAACTTCGAGTATGATGTAGCCAAGAAAGACGAGATGCCAAAATCCTACACTAAACTACATGTGATGTGCCAAGTTCGAGGTGCTGATAAAACCAACCAAATTGTCAAAAATAATGAATCCACACAAGCTATAGGCCAAAGCAAAAGGCATCCAACTTAAACAATGAAGTCATTAACTAGTGCACAAGTCTCAGTAGCTAACAAAATGGGCCGAGGAAATTAAGTGAGCAATACACATAAATGAGTGGACAAGAGAACTCTGATTATATATTTCCCTACAATAATGAACCATTCGCTTCTCAGATCATCAAATTATCCTTGCAAAATTAATAGATAGGGTGATCAATAAGCGCAAACACAAGACACTGAATAACTGTCATAACTTATTGACACACCATGATCTAGAAAAAGAAAATAAGAGCAATTCTCTTCAAGAAATGACCAGATCATGAAGATCCTCATGCAAATGAGGACATGAACAATGAAGAAACATGGATCAAGAAAAATCCAATACTTGATAAACATGATACCATGCCACGCAAATAGTGAGAGGTCCCTGGCTTGCAAACTGTACAATGACTAGGATTATGACCAGTAAAAAAATGCACTTCCAAGAAGCTTGATAGGAGAGAAACATACTAATAAAATTGTGGTATCCATGATAGATACAAATATGAGCTAGATCCACTGACCCAAGCCACAATCAAATATGAATCTTCCAAATACCCAGTTAACAACAACTCGCTGATGTGGATAGAGACTGAGCTAGCTTAATGAGAAAAGAAAGAAACCTCTAAAAAAATGCCACAACCAACATTTATATAGAACATAAGTCCTGGGGAATAATAAGATATACTAGTGATAGTGAACTCAACCGATCCAAATAATACATGCACTAGACAATGTGACTAAAAAATAATTTCACTATTCTTGGTAAATGGATTTGTCATTGCGAGTGCTTCTTTAATATTGATCTTGTTTGACTATGAAAAGTGGCAATCATGTTAACAGTTGGAGAGATCACAATAAACTACAATCGTCCTCTGCATTTGAGAGAGATAGATCCCTCATATAATAGGGGTATTTGGTATCTTCTGTGTACTTTTCACCTAAAAGTGCAAAAAGGAGACAAGACAAAACTAAAGAAAATAGATAATAGAAACCACAATATTAGACATATAAATACCATTTGAGATTCAAAATAGATAATGATTACAAAGAGGTTTTAATATAGAAATCAATGATGACAAAAGAAGGATGAAAAACCTAAACATATGAGAAGATAGAATATGAAAGACATTCAAATCAAGATACCAAGAAATGAGTGCATTTCATCACATCAATTACATAAATTAGAAAAACTATTGGATTCCACCAATATATAAATATATTACCAACTTAACATATGAATAACGAGTAATAATAAATCTTGAATACATTTAAGATGTACAACTAAATGCATTCTTCATTATCACTTTTAAATATACAAGATCAAAAACTCTTTTGTACAGTGTAAAGCCATAAGTCTCTTTTGAAATTTCTCCATAGTTTCCGCTTTGCAAAAAGTTCCCTTACATTACAAAATGGTCTTGTATTTATAGGATCTCTTTGGTAACTAACTTGTCACCATTTAGGATAACTACTTAGGTAACCACTTAAGACAACCACCTAGGAAAACACTTAGTATAACTACCTGTTGGCGGGGTTTTGTTGACCGGGTCCGCCAACAGTCATAAGTTGTCACCGGGCACCGGGGTACCGGCCAACTTCGCCTGCAAAGGTTATCCGGGGAAGTGAGATTCCCCGAACCTCCAAGTACCTAGGTGTCGGGTCACGACGGTGCGGGACTTGGTTGAGATGAGTGACTATTTTCGAGGGGGATAGCTGGTTTCTTCAACTCATTCTCTCTAGGGATTCAGGAAGGTGAGGTTTCTCCAAGAATTCTACACTTAGAAAATAAACTGAAAAGATCCAATAGGGTTAGAAATGTCTCATCTACTTATAGTTATGTTTAAACATCCCATACATCAATAATGATCTGATATACTATACTAAATACCAAAGAAATACACAACCATCAGTCAATATTTGATCAGTAGCAAGGGAAAGAAGGTCGTTAATCTACTTACAATATCAGAGCAGAAGACATGAAGAACATAAAACATAAAATACCATTAACTCAGAAGATCGAATGCCAACAACATCATTGCAAGAAATCTCCCCTCTTCATTAATATTTCTTCCAGCTAGCACTGGTGCGTGATACAATAGTGGCTCCAGGGGAGAGTCTATCTACTTGAAAGCTTAAACAATGGAGCATTGAGCTCTGCAACTGAAATGAAAATACTGCTTTTCTATTACTGTGGACAACAAAATCATCAATTTTTCTGGCCCTTGGAAAAGGGCCAGACTTACTATTTATACACATTTTCATCTAACCCTAACCCTAACCCTATTTTACATTACACTGCAATAAAATATATTATCCAGGGGCCGGTACTACCTGCGCCACCCTACAAAAGACCTTAAAATGGAATAGGCCTGACATGTGAGAAGAATAAGGTGAGAAGGTAGAGTGGAAGAATCGGGCTCGAGAAGAGAGCCAGGAAAGAAAAGGAAGAAATTCGATCCTCGGGGATCGAGGCTACATGCCTCATAAATGGGAAATGCGGCACCCTGTCTCCAATGTGCCAGGTGTACATCCAAAGCGGCACCTCGAGAAGACCATCTGTCAGAAAACCAACTGTTGATCTGACATTCTTCGATGTAGCCAACTACCCTCTGACAATCTTTATTAACTGCTTCTGAAAGTGACCGGTTGGCCTTGGGGATCAGGACATGGATCACTTGAAAGAATACAAAATTTAGGATCTGGGACTCTAGGATCCGAGAACTTACGTTCTGAAAGAATAAAGAATACAAAATGCTTGGGTTTTCTCCAGCCTTCGGAGAAACTTTATTGTTTCTTGTTGTTATTGAAGGTTTTGAGAAGGCAGGAGATTCCATCCTCATCAATTTCTCTGAGGCCAGACCGCCGGTACTTAGCCGCCTCAATTTGTTCCCCTAGCTCTGGAACATTATTCTTGAACTCATCAGCCATTTTTTCCACGTCATGGCCACTAAGGATCATGCGAGTTAGCCCTGTCATTTGAGTCTCATCCAGTCCCTTTGGGGATTGATATCTGGACTCCATTAATTCATCGAACTTTCTCAAAATGTACTCCTCTGGAGTGCATGTATCAATGCTGAATGGGTCAGCTCCGGAGACCTTTGTGACAAATTCCTTATACATATTCGAAGAATACTGAATTGTGTTGACTTTATCGTGTAGAACCCCTACTAGTTGCTTGAGTACCTCTAATGTGAGGTAAAGTCTGGACTGCTGGGTTCTCACAAAATTGAATGATTCTTCTCCCAGAATCCCAGACTCAGAGACCATCTCTTCCCCAAGGCTGAGAATCTCTTCTAGCTCTACCTTCCATGCCTCGTAGTTTTCCATATCACCCTCCCATATGTTAAGGGTAGTTTTCACCTGATACAAAACTTGTCGCACCACATATAAATTTGGGAGGGTAGATACCAGGAAATGCTGGGTGTTTCCTACTTGCAGAGTGACCCACTCATCGACCACTTGGGCCTTCTTCTTCATTGCTCGCAAGGAGTCTATGTCGCTCAGGGTAATGACATGTCAAATGTGGAGGCCTCTAGAGGAATGGCACTAATAGGCCTGGCCAGCTATGTAAACAATCCCATAAGGTTCGCTGTCTTTTCTTTTTTTGCTTTGAGCCTTTGGGCCTCTTTTTCATATCGGGCCTCCATGACTATGGTTGCCTCATTTAACAGGTTCACTTTGCCCTGTTTACCCCTTGTTCCTAGTGATATCTCTGTGATATCATAATCTTCAGCCTCAGCAGTTGCCTCATTGGTGTCTGGGGGAGGTGTTGCAACGACGACAATTGTTTCTCCTACCGGCCCGGTTCGAAGAGTATGAACCGTCTGGGCTTTCTTGGCCTTTGGTGGGCCCTGGACCTGAGCCATCATTTCAGCAAGGGAGAGGTGAACTCTAGGGGTGGACAGAGATTTTCTCTTCTTTCTTTTGACTAACCACTGAGGTGGCAGGGGTGGCTTGTTCACCAAAGTCTATTCTTTCAGTTCTTCCCTGGTGTCCTGTTGTTGTTCTTCCTCAGTGGTGTGGGTCTCACTCGCCCCTTTCTCTTTATCTTGGGCTTCGTCAGGAACATTTCCCCCGGTGATGTTTATCTCCTCTTCCTTGTCCTCTGTATCTTCAGCCTCATTGGGACCCTGATTGGCTGTCCCGGGGGTTTCCTCCTCTTGTTGTTCTTGTTTCTCAGCCTCTGTCACCGGGATTTCTTCTTCTTCTGGTATATCCTTTGGTAATAGGGGAGGTACCGAGCCAAGATTTAATATTTGTGCTACGGTTATTACCTGCCCAAAGGTTGCTCTGGGGAGTGGCACTTGGAACATGGTAGCTGAGGTTATGGTTGCTCCTGTAGGTCCAGTTCCCTCAGCAAATGCTGCTTGTTCACTCTGCTTTTGTTGGTCTACCCCTGTATCTTGCACCTCTGAAACTTCAGAGGTGGTCTCCTACTTTGTCTCTTCTTCTTCCATCTATTCCTCCTGCCCTTGTGCAGGTCTTCATTCCTTGGCTTCCTCTTCTGCTAGGACTTCAGCCTCTGTCTGCTTGATTTCCCCTACAGATTACTGAACTCGTCGGTTGCAAAAACATCATCAAACTCATCCTGTAGAGGAGGGTTGGCTGGGACATCGACAGGCTCTAGTTCCTTTTCCAACTCTAGGGAGTCAGAAGAAAGGATCTCAACTTGTGGAGTCTGGGGCATCCCCAACTTTGGCTCCTTCTTGGGCTTTAGGTCAAGCCTCCTCCTTCTCTTGGTAATCAAGGGCGGCCCCACATCCCTTATTGCTGCTTACTTTGCTGGATCCACCCTTGTTGCCTTGACCATCAAGGCTGCTAGTGAAGGAGAGGATGGAGGACGATTTGGCCCGTCCATAAGCACCGGGGTAGCCGGCCGTGTGATTATCTTCTCCTTCATTTACTGGGAGGCTGCTACCGATTGCCTTATTTTCTCTTTAATAGGGACTTCCTGCACAGTGGGAGTTGTGTCTACCCCTTTTCCTTTATCTACTCTTTGTGAGGAAGTCCTGGCCCACAGAGTTAACTTTGGTACCAGCTGGGCCGCCCAGTGGATGCTTCCGGGGCACACCTTTTTGAAGTAGAGGTGGCTACGTTCGACTATGTTGTGAGTGAACTCTTCAATTATGGGCCCTTCCTGCACATCCCAGTTCACTGGTGGAAGGGCCAATTTATCAATCCCCTTTTCCTTGTACTGGGGATCGATCATGGAGCCAGTATCTGAAAATTCCTCCGGGAATCTCCAGAGCTTTAATCTTTCCATCATCCCTACGGTCATCCTGAAAAAATGCTACCCCCGGACGTCCACGTCATCCTAGCAGTCTTTCCAAAAATCCTCCATATGATATTGGTGGGGCTCCGATTCCTGGGGAAGCACTACTGCGATCTTGCCATGCGGATCAAAATGTTTCCATGCTAAGTAAAATTCCATCAGGCTATGGCTCTTAAGCTCATTATCCACCTCTTTCGTGGTGGCCAAACTGCATGAATAATTCCCACAAGTGATTGAGAATGGAATATTTTTTACCTTCTTCAAGGTGAAGAAGGCATGTAGCTCCATCATTTGCCTGCAATATTCCAGGAGGATCATCTTGTCCCTGTAGTATTTGGGCAACAAGTAGGGTTTCCCGGAGAAGCCGGTCACCCTTATATAAGTATGATGCTGAAATTGTATATAATAATGTCCGTAACTCTGGACCAAATTCATCGCCTCTGTGGACAGGTGGTATCCTACATCTCGGGTGGGTGTGAGTAGGTGGTAGTAAACAAAGGCATCGTTTACCCAAAAAAAACTAGGGAAGCTGGCCTCCCATTGTATTTGTGGGAAATGGTCCCAAGGGGCCTTCTGTCTCAGGGTGATCTCGAGCACGCCCTCTGTAAGTAACCCATTGGTATGGGGCCGTTGTTGTGCTAGGGCCCAGAGGACATAAGAAGTCATATAAAACTTCTTCTTCTTGGCTAGTTGGAGGAACTGGGAGTCCACATGGTTGGAGATTATGGAAGCCCAGTCAAAATACTCCTCGCCCGTGTTGATACCTAGCAAAAAGTAGTACATCCACTGGGAGAACTCCCAGGCATGTTGTTTTCTGAAGACCCAGCATAAGGCTATCATCCCCATTTGGATGCTTTCTTTGAATTTGGCCCTAGGGATTTCCAGCTTCATCCTCCTGGGATCCCTCTTTGGGGTCTTTAGCCAATGATTGTTCATCTATATACGGGCCACTTCCTCCAACTGAGTGAATTGGGCCAAGGCATCTGACCGGGTGACCACGGCTGGTTTGTCAAATTGGGGGATCCCCAAGCCCCTCTGGAAGGTATCAGGATCGAGGGACACCAAGGGAGTAGGGTACCCTGTTGGCTCCGGGGCTGCGAGCATAACAGCCCGGACAGATGTGTTGTAGCATGCTGAAAGTGTGAGAATAAGCTCTGGTGACTGCACAGAGCATGGGAAACAAGCCGCCTTGAGAATCCCAGAGTTTCCAATTTGAATGGCCAAAGGATCTCTGGCTTGTCGCTGAATGTACATAACTTTGACCAAGGCCTACATTTCTGGCCATGTTCTGACGCTGGTGTCGGTGATGAACTAGACTTTGAAATCGATCTTTGAGCCCGCAGTGACTCCATCCTTTACGTATTTTAGGCTTATAGGAAATTTCTCCAGGTCCTTTTCCAATTTAGATCTGACTGCCACCTTGGTACTTGCCGTGGAAGGTAGTTCTGGACTTTCAGGTGGTGAGGATGCGGAAGCTTCAAACATATTTGCAAATTTTGTTGTTCCGGGAACCTGCAAGGCAAGGCGACCATCAGAGCCCATTAATAGACATATACTTCAGGGTCTGGAGATCTTACCATCATGGCGTTTGCTTGCCCTAAAAAAATTAGCTTCGTTCAAAAACTCCGGACAACATACATATACATATTGCGAACTTAGGAATTTAATTAACCATTCGGGTTCAAGAATTTTATCACACTTAGTAAGGACACGAGATGGGTGATGGCAAGAGACCTGGAGCCTGGGGAAGTAACTGTTGGTAGAGGTGTATAAAAAGTGGGCCATCAGACCCATGTGGGCGCCACGTGGGTGAGTAATAAATGGGAGTTATGGTGATGACGGCGGAGCCAACTGTCCGAATGCTAGAAAAGTGAAGGCCACTTGGGAAAATTTAAATGTGCACATGGGTCATAAATGAAGGTCAGGCTGGTTTATAAAGGAGAGAGAAAACCACCTATTTGAAACCGGCCAAGAGCTGAGTTTCAGACAGGCGGTATTCTGCACAGAACAAGCTCGCAGACAAAAAATAGCAATAGAGGCAGCATGGCAAGCTTGCTAGGCTACCTGATAGGATACACACTAAATATACAACAGAGCCAAATGATATATACACATATACTAGAGGGATATACAACAAATATACACTAAATTTATACATATATACACTACAGAGAAAACATTCACAAGAAACCAGACGAAGCACATAATATTTAGAACTTCCTACACTATATACAGACTAGATTACACCTGCATAGAGGGTGGACAACTCTCTGGTAGAGATGACCCACCAACGGGTGGCAAACTAGAAGGAAACGCAAGGCAAACAAACAAAAGCAAAAGAAACCCAAGACCCACAAAACCAAAAAGAAAGCAAGCCGAAGGGAGAGGAGGCACCAACCTGAAAATATAGAAAGGGGAGGAAAGGAAGCCTGTGCGAAAGCTCTGCAACAACTTCAACTGCCGAACAATCACAACTCGCCACCACCAACCACTCACAATCGCTCAGAAATGCTTGAAATGATTAGCACTGGATTATCATTAAATTGCTGCAAATCACTCTGAAATCACTCTGATTGCTTAAGTGTTTAATCGTGGTAAATGTGAAAATGACAAGTAACTCCTATTTATACCCGCGGTAAAAAGAAAGTCACCTTTCCTTCCGCGAACTCCAGACAAATAGACCTCCGGACTCCAGGCCTGGGGATTTCCTTCGATAATACCATCTTAATGAAAGAAGACATTGCAGCGAAGAATCCCAGAGTCTAGAATCAGGCTCTCGACAAAGGACAACCAACTCCGAGAGCAGGGTCCTAGAGGCACGAGAGACTAACAGAACAAAGCAAAACCATGGGGAAGAAAACCCCGGAGAAGGAAAAAAAAGGAAACAAAGAAAAAGACAAGGCTAGAGCCAAAAGTAGAAAAACAAAAAGGGGGACCCAAAATTTTGCACACAAAATGTAGGGACGGGGATGCAGGGCATAACACTACCCAAGAAATCACTTAAAGAAACTAAATATTTGAAAACAAGTTAGGATTTACCTAACTATTACAATGGTAGAGTCCAAAAGATAACTTTAGTAACACGTGGCTCAAGTCACTTTTTTACAAAATGATAAATTGAAACTTGTAGCCCCTTCAATATGAATTTTTCCAAGCACATTCTCCTTCCATAAACCTATGACAATGCAATTCCATGCCATCTCTATATTCAAGAACAATTGCCCAATATAATCTCACACACCATCTAAAGGTATTTTCATTTATCAATTTATCTTGATGTCAACAATACTAATTTCATCTAGGATTCTCAAAACTTCTTTCAAATAACCCTTTCCATTAAAAACCAAACATGTAAGCTATATAAGTTTCCAAAAATAATTATAATAAAGATATCTTCCTAAATCACATTAGCATCAATGTTTTCTTTATGTGTTCATATAGTGTGCGTGCTCTTGATAAAAATGGAAATTTGTATTGTCCATCTATAGGAATTCTTCCTTCAGATTCATGCATCATAAAATCTGAAATATTTTTGCATATAGGGCTTCTAAAATTCACGTGGGAATACATTTGAGTAAGATAGTTCAACATTGAATTCTTCTAGATTTAGAGAAGATGTTCCCTTTTCCTTACTTGAATTAATGGTAAATTATACTTTCTTTGAAGTAAACAATACTTTCTACATGTGACCCCACCATGTTTTGTTTAGAGTATTTTGAGGAGATGCCGACATTTTTTTCATTGATGTCAAAACCATTGTACCAGTTGTATATCTGTACTGGTTGGTTATCTATTGGTTGTGCTTTGGTATTGTGTAGATCAAATTAATTCTATACAATCTATTTTTGGTAATGGATTATCATTATGGATGTCTTTGTTTAGGCTATTGAGATATATCTTCTTGGTACATCTATGATCTTCTGTGAATAGATTAGTATGAAGTTTAGGGTGGATATAATTGGTTGTTGCTTCAGAGTTCTTTTGGGTATCCTTGCTACCTAGACATTCATGCAGTATATCATATGTTTTTTCGGTATATCAGTTATATTTAGTTTCTAGACAAGTTCTATCCATTGGTGGGTTCAAATTTTTTTAAATCAAGTCATCGACTTGGTTGTGGCATCTCCATCAGCTCAAAATTTATTTGTCTATTGGTGTTTATAGTATGTAACATGCTTATCTTATGTGTGACCTATCTCTGGGTCCTATGGTAATGTGGTGTGAAGTTTCCATATGTATGACCTATTATTTTGGTTGGGTGCTAGCATGCTAAAATATGGAGTAATATCTTTTGTAACTCAAGCTAACATATTTTTTGGCTAAGATGACATATGTATTTGTGTTACCAGATGTATATATATGTGGAAATAATTTTGTATCCAGTGTGGAGATAGTGAGAGATTGTTGTAGAAGATAGGATGCGAATGTGATTATGTATCATTGGTTGTAATTTGTACAAGAAATAAGAAGATCGAAGGTTATTGTGAAGAAAGAGTGAAGGCTTGCAATAGAAGGAGGTGTTTAGTTTTTGCAGAAGGATAAAGAGGTATGGCAGAACATGTGTAAATAGATATGTTGCATTGAGATAATACTAGGGTTTGAACTAGAAATATCTCATGAATATGTAGATGAAACTATATCAGTTCACATTTTTTCTGTAAGATATTTTCTATAAATATTTTCTATTAGGGTAGTTAGCCCAATCGAAAGTGAGACTACATGTAGTAAGAAAACTGACAGATTTGTATAAATTACCCTAATAGGTGTCACCTTAACTAGTGTTTACTTCATGAGAATTAGTTTCTCTCTGGGTTTTCCCATCTGGGGTTTCCATGTTATATCTGGTGTTATGGTATTTACTATTATCACTCTTTAAAGAATTTATCAGTTTTAGTTATATTTATGGATTATGATTATACTAGTTCAATAATTTTTTTGAAAAGAGTTTTGGAATAACAGATTCACCTCCACTCTCAGTTATTTGTCCTTTTCAACAATTGGTATTAGAGCCTCGTTCCTTGTGAATAAAGTTTAACCTCTTGAGGGAGATCTTGGATGTTTGAATAGATGGAAAGAGAATACTATTCTGATGAAGATTGGTAGATCATTATGGATGTGTAATGTTGAAAATTTGACCTTACCAAAATAAACTTATCTTCCCTTGAGAGCAGAGTTCACAACATACATTTAGATATATCCAAATAGCTAAACCGGTGGAAATATCTTATTATAGATGAAGGAAAATAATATTTTTGGTTCCAAAAATAGAAAGATGAAGCGACAGAGAGTCTTTAGTCCAAATCTAAGCATCTTGACCAAAGAAGTCAGCGTGATGCACATATGTCTACATGACGTATTATAGTCTTGGATGAACCACAACATAAAATACTCATAATGACAAAAATATGAGTCTACACATTAGATAACCTAAAAAATGCAAAAGTCAGAAATATAACAAACAATATTAAATAAAAAAAATGAACATAAAAGAGATTAATATAACATAATAAAACCCTCATACGGTTGAGTGCTTCCAATAAACTTGCACACATGCAAGAGAGGGAAAATTGTTTAGGGTTTTTTGGAGACTTGCCTCAATCAAGTCCCCTCTTTGGTGTTTCCACCTCCACAACAAAAAAATAGATAGATAGATTGAAAAGATAAATAGATAAATGATAGCATAATAGGAAAAAATACCACTTAATGGAGGAAAACCCCTATTACATAAGACAATCAATAGAAAAAAACCTCACTTGAGGGAGGAAATCCCCTATTTCACAAGATAAGTGATAGATAAGGATGTGATAAGTCCCAATATTTTCAATGGCACAAGAGAGATAGGAAGATATTAGCAATAAGCTTGAAGAAACCAAGAGAGATAGAGATATTATTGTAAAGAGCGATGTAGCTAGTAATAGATTATTGTAGAAAAATAAGAGAGAAAGAGGATGCCAATATTTCAAGTGAGAGAAAAGAGAGAGAACTTCTAGAAATATTGATGAAGCAAAGACCTCAATTTTAAGAGATAATAGGAGGGAAAAAAGGCTTCCAGAGAGTTCTAGAATATTCTGGGCCATTCCACCAACAATAGCAAGTGACAAGTGGAAAGAATGTACAAGAAGAACATTTGAGTGTTAACATTTCAATGGATGGGTGCATGAAACACTATTATCCAAAAGAACCATGCTAAAAAAATGATAGGTGGCAAAGGAAATACATAGATAATGTTAGTAATAACTTAGAGGGGGGGGGGGGTGAATTAGTGGCCTACAAAATTAATCCTTAAATCAATCCTTAAAACTTATAACCACTAATTATGTCTCAAGTTATCTTTTGTCCTACAAGATGTATGCCTTGAAATACTTTAATCAATTTTCTTCTTGTCAGATTGCTTTGATAATCTCTCTTCTGTATGATTACTGATAAGTAGTAAACTTATTTGCCGAAACACAATAAATATGTAGAGTATACCCATAAATCCAAAAATACATATGTGAAATGTAAAATAGTAAAGTGATAAACCATAAACACATAACACAAGGATTTCAACATGGAAACCCTATTAAGGGAAAAACCACTAGGACCGATACCCCAAATTTTTACTATTCTGAAGTGAGATCTGTTAGGAGCCAACACCGTTAAAGGTTACAAACACACTGTTAGGTGTGACCTTGTTAGAGGATTTACAAAAATTTTGTCAACTAGTATTTGGCATCTAATACTACCATCCTTGATCAAACACTCACTTGGCATGTCAATAGGTATCGGGCATATCCAATGCTACTTTTGTGATCAAACTTTTTGATACTCCTTGGGATGTATCTCAATTGTAAAAGAATTTTAAGTCCTGCTCTATTAAGAGGCTTATATGCTTCAATGGTTAAACTAAAACACTAATGATCTATTCATACATACAACTAAATTGCATATTTTCAGATCTATTGTAAGTCCATTACCTCACTGATCAATATAATCACTTTATACCTTTGCTCCACAATATTTTTCTATGTGATTCTTGTCTCACTGTTTGTCGGTGTCTGCAGAATCTAGCTCTTCCTTTAGCTTGTTGATCAAGACTGAAATGAAGACTTTCTTCTCCTTCAGATTTTCTTTAGCATCTTTCCTCTTCTCTTGTTCACCCCACAATTCGTAATGAATTGAGTTTTGTCTCTATATAGACATGATTTCCCCTTTTCTTGGATTTCTTGATTCTTGGTGTGTTCCTCAATTCTTTCCAATAGATTTAAAGAAAAACTCTTAATTTTTCTCAAAGAGATCTTCTTGCCAACTGGACAAATCAGCTTTAAATCAATTACTTATCTCTAGCTTTATCTGGATGATTAAAATAATGATAGGTATCCGTTAAATCTATCTTTAGATTCTTGACAGCTAAGCATTTTTTCATTTTCTGAACTCTCTATTCTGTCCATCAACACTTTAGTTAGTCATTGGTGACCCTTGACTGTTCCATCGATGTGACTTCAGTTGTCATCGAGATCTCTGTCCTTTGTTTTCTATGTTGGGAAACATTGAAACTCTGCTCATCGGTAATGTTGTGGATTGGCTTGTCAGGTAACACTGTGACTCTGCTCTTTTACTTTGACCGTTGGTGTGCACTCCATCGGTGTATGTAGTCACTTAGTGAATACTTGACTTGTATGTATTACTAATAGCATAGTCTTGATTCATTGGTCATTTGAAGTCTTTTAGCAGTATTCCCATGACCATACAGATTATATAAAGTTGATATCAATGACAATACAATACATTAACTAATTTAATACCTTGCATGATCATCAACTTAATATCTTCAAACTTTCAATCAGTTACATGTCATCAATCTCTCCCTTTGGCATTGATGGCAACATACTACATTATCATACTATACTATTGCTAATACAATAAATATATAGTTTCATCAAGGTTTCCTAATGTAACTATTACAAATGTTTGGTTTTCGGTAAGCTCAAATAGCTTTGTTTTGATTCTTGTAGCTTTCAATATGTCTTCAATCCCTTTACTGGATGGATGTAGAATCTTTGTTTCTCTGATGTGATGTGTTCTCCTTCTGTGTCAAATTCTCTCCCTCTAACTATTCTCTTTTCTTATGACGTCTTTTGTCAGTAATTCTCTTCCTTTGTGTGTACTCTCCCTTTCTTGTTACATTCTTCTCTCCCTATGGATACTGTGATGAATATGATCTTTCCCTGAGTTGATACTGGATATTATCTATGTATGTATGATAATGAGATATCTCTCTCCCTTTGACAGCAATGCCAAACATCCTTTTCAAGAAAATATTTGACAGTGATGCCAAATTGATTCTTTCTATCCATAATATATTCCTTGAATTTCTCATTTCATCGGTAACAACTCTGGTGCTTGGACTAGATAAATACCTTGCTATGTATAGATTTATCTTTGAAGTCCATCTCTTTGCTTGCATCAACATGAATGATATTCAGATAATCTGTACGCTGATGCAGCCTCCTGGTCAACTTACTGACCAGTAGACAAGGGTATGACCCCTAGTCTCTTTCTCAAGTATTCAAATGCATCCTTGAGTAGTGTCTTAGTGAAGATATCGGCCAATTGCTCCTTTGATTGCACATATTCAAGTATTACCTCTTTTGCCTGAACTTGTTCTCTTAAATAATGATACTTGATGGCAATATGCTTTGTTTTAGCATGCATGACTGGATTCTTGGAAATGTTTATTGCACTTATATTATCACAATAGATAATTACTGGTTCTAAAATTTTCATATGCATACCTTCCAGTAACTATTTGATCCATGCAATATTTGAGTAGTTTGAAGCAGTAGCAACATACTCTACCTCTACAGTAGATTATGAGATGCATCCTTGCTTCTTGCTGATCAATGTGACAAGTCTGTCACCCATGAAGAATGTTCCTCCAATGATTCTCTTTCGGTCATCAAGATTTCCAGCCCAATCAGCGTTGGTAAAGACCTTAAGTTCAAATTTGCCTTCTCTTTTGTACCATAAGCCATATTCCTCGGTATTCTTCAGATATCTTAGAATTCTTTTCATAGTAGTCATATGTGATTCTCTGGGATTAGCATAAAATCTAGCAACTATTCCTACTGTATGTGCAATCTCTAGTCGAGTATGTACAACATACATGAGTTTTCCAATCATTGATCTGTACAAAGTTTGATTTACCTTTGATGACTTTTCTTCCTTTGCAGTTTGCATCCAGTTTCCATCGGTGTTCCAACTTGTTTGGAATCTTCCATCTTGAATATTTTCAGTACTTATTTGATGTACTTGGATTGTGTAATAAAAATACCTTCATCTTTTTGCATGATCTGTAGACCAAGAAAGAACTTGATCTCTCCAAACATTGACATTTCAAACTCTTTGCTCATTTCATTTGCAAATGATTTGCATAGCATATCATTGCCTCCAAATATGATGTCATCAACAAATATCTCAGCAATTAAAATGTTAGCATCAACATCTTCCTTCAAATAAAGATTATTGTTTTCACTAGTCCTTACAAATCCAATACTTATAATATAGGAATGAAGTCTTTCATACTGGGCTCGGGTTACTTGTTTCAATCCATACAAGGATTTGTGTAGTCTACATACCATGTCCCTTTTGTCTAGATCAATAAACCCTTATGGTTGTTCAATCTATACCTCTTCTTCAAGTATTCTATTTAGGAATGTAGACTTGACATCCATGTGATATACCTTGAATCCTTTATATGGAGCATAAGCCAGCAATATTCTTACTCCTTCTAGCCTAGAAATGGGTGCAAATGTCTCTCCATAGTTAATTCCTTCTTCTTGTGCATACCCCTTGCATACTAGTCTTGCTTTATTTCTTGTGACTTCTCCATTCTCATTTAGCTTATTCCTAAATATCCATTTTGTACCGATGACATTCTTGTCATCTGGTCTTGGTACAAGTGTCCATGTCTTGTTTTTCTCTATCTGTTCAATCTCTTCATTCATAGCACTTATCCATTCATCATTATCTAGTGCAGCATTGATAGATTTGGGCTCATAATCACAAATAAGACATCTTGTATTTAGAGACTTACTTCTAGTTCTCATACCAGAATTTTTATCTCCTATGAGCTGGTTCTGTGGATGGTTCCTTCTGACATATCTTGCAAGTACAGGTTCAGCTCTTTGTCTATTAGCTTGATCATCATTTTGTTCTTCATCCTGTTCTCCATCACTTTGTGCATCATTTTGAGCAATATTCTGATTGTTGGTATTTGCAGCCTGATGCTCGGGTGCAATGATCTATTTCTCAAGAGATCTACATTGTTGTTCAGGTAGATTTTTAGGTTCCTCATTGTAAGTGAACCTATTGTAGTCCTATGGTTCTTTAGTGCTTTCTTTTTCATTTTTCTCTGCAAATTCATCTATTTTTACATTTACACTTTCAACAATTTTGTTAGAGGCTTTATTTAGACATTTATAAGCCTTGCCCTTGGTAGAATACCCTAGAAATATTCCTTCATCACTCTTGGAGTGAATTTTTCCATTTCTATCATCTTTTAAGATATAACATTGACTGCCAAAATTTTTGAAATAACTTACATTGGGTGTGTATCCA
>MU224875.1:3351975-3390687 GCA_018584345.1 Thuja plicata | reverse complement strand
GTCCAAGGTGATTTTGGGCAAGTTTATTTGGGAGATAATGAACCCTGTCAAATTGTTGGGAAGGGAAGAATTAAGATTAAGTTGCATAATGGGAATCATTGGCTACTACAAGAGGTAAGACATGTTCTAAGGCTGAGAAGAAATTTAATTTCAGCAGGGAAACTAGGTGATGAAGGTTGCATAGCTACTTTTAATGATAAAAATTGGAAGGTTTCAAAAGGTTCCTTAGTAGTAGAAAAAGGTGTGAAAGTAGGCACCTTATATCTTTGTACATGTAATATTGTTCCTTCTACTTTAAATGTTACAGAGAAAAGTGAATGTTCAGGAACGGTTGCTGCAGTTGAGCAGGTAGAAAATGAAAAAGTTGCTATGGATACTGAAACAACACTATGTCACAACAAACTTGGGCACATGAGTGAGAAAGGTATGAAATTACTTCATTCAAAGAAATTTTTACTAGGTTTGAAATGTGTAAATTTAGATTTCTGTGAAAGTTGTGTGTATGGGAAACAAAAGAGAGTCAGTTTCTTAAAGGGTGGGAAGGAAAAGAAAGATGATAAATTAGAGCTAGTGCATACAGATGCATGGGGTATGGCTCATGTTTCTTCCCTTGGTGGCTCTCTGTATTATGTTACTTTCATTGTTGATGCAACTAGAAAAGTCTAGGTTTATTTCCTTAGGCAGAAATCTGAAGTATTTGAAACTTTTAGAAAATGGAAAAGCTTGGTTGAAAATGAGACTTGAAAAAGACTAAAATGTCTTAGATCTGATAATGGTGGTGAGTATTGCAGCAAATAATTTAAATATTATTATTCCTCTAATGGTATTCGTAGGCATAAAATGGTTCTAAGAACTCCACAAGAAAATGGAGTGGCTGAACGCATGAACGTGACCATAATGGAGAATGCAAGGACTATGAGATTTCATGTTGGGATCCCCTTAAACATGTGGGTAGAGGCTGCAAATACTATTTTTTATTTAATTAATAGAGGTCCCTCTACTCCTTTGTGTTGTGGTATTCCAGAGGAAGGATGGACTAGTAAGAAGGAAAGTTATTCTTTTCTCAGAACCTTCGGTTGTGAAGCATTTGCACATATAGATTTTGAAAATAGAACCAAGCTGGAAGTAAAATCAAAGAAATGTGTATTTGTTGGATATGGAATTGATGAATTTGCATATAGACTTTTGAATTTTGAAAATTGCAAAATTGTAAGAAGCAGGGATGTCATATTCAATGAGAATTTTTTTTACAAAGATCTGTTGCAACAACATGAGAAGAAAGACACTGATTATGTAGAGTTGGATGATACTCCAAAAGATAATGTTCCAATAATTCCTTATGCTCCGCAACAACAACAAAAACAAATACCACACACCCTAGAGAATGTTAGACAATGAAGAAGGCTAAGTAGACCTCCAGATAGATTTTCACCTTCTTTGTATTGTATTTTATTAACTGATGCCGGTGAACCTGAATGTTATAATGAAGCTATGCAAGTGGATACAAAGCTTCAGTGAGAGTCTACAATGACAGAAGAAATGGACTCCTTGCTGAAAAATTAGACTTGGGATTTATGTAAGTTACCTGTAGGTAAATGGGATTTATAGAATAAATGGGTTTACAGGATGAAAGAAGAAGCTGGAGGTAAGGAAATATTTAAAGCTAGATTAGTCGTAAAAGGATTTGCAATGAAACATGGTATTGATTTTATGAGATATTTTCTCCAGTTGTTAAAATAACTTTTATTAGTATTGTTTTAAGTATTGTGGCTACTAAATATTTTCATTTAGAGCAGCTTGATGTTAAAACAACTTTTCTTCATGGTGATTTGAATGAAGAAATATATATGGCACAACCACAGGGATTTGAGGTCAAGGGCAAGGAGAGTTTAGTGTGCAGATTGCAAAATTTTTTATATGGCTTGAAGAAAGCACCTCGGCAATGGTATATTAAGTTTGACACTTTTATGAATGAGAATGGATACACTAGATGTAATTCTGACCATTGTGTTTATTTCAAGAAGTTAAATGAGGACAACACATTATTCTATGTTTATATGTTGATGATATGCTTGTAGCTGGGTCTAACATGGATCATATTAAGGGGTTGAAACAAAAGTTAGCAAAATATTTTTCTATGAAGGATCTGGGGGTAGAAAAAAAAATCCTTGGCATGAAAATTTGCAGAGATAGGAAGAACAAAAAATTAACTCCATCTCAGTCTGATTATGTTGAAAAGGTGTTGCAGAGATTCTCTATGAAGGATGCCAAAGCTATCAATACACCTTTGCCTGGTCATTTGAAATTGACTAAGGGGATTTGTCCTTAGACACCAGAAGAGGAGGATAAAATGTCCAAGGTACCCTATGCTTTAGCTATAGGGACCTTAATGTATGCTATGGTATGTACTAGGCCAGACATTGCACATGCAATGGGAGTCGTTAGCAAGTATATGAGTCACCCTGGGATTGAGGATTGGACTGTAGTCAAATGGATTCTCAGATATTTGAGAGGTACATCTAACAAGTGTTTACACTTTGGGGGCTCTACTACTACTATTGGTGGCTATGTTGACTTAGATTTGGCAGGAGATATGCATACCAGGAAGAGTACTACAGGTTATATATTTACTATTGTTGGGACAATAGTGAGCTGGATTTGTCGGTTACAAAAGGTGAATGCTTTATCTACTAAAGAGGTAGAATATGTTATTGCTACAGAGGTAGCCAAGGAGATGATATGGATTCAATTCTTCATGGAAGAATTGGGACATCCACAGACAGATAACTATTGGTATTGAGACAGTTAGAGTGCCATTCATCTTGCAAAGAATTCTGCTTTGCACTTGAAGACAAACCACATATATTTGTGGTATCATTTCATTCGGTTCGTTTTGGATGATGGGAAGTTAAATCTGGAAAAGATACACACAAATGATAGTCCAGCGGATATGTTTACAAAGGTTGTGACGAGGGAGAAGCTGAATTCTTGTTCAGCTTTGGTTGGTCTTCTAGATTGAATAGACTAACAGAACAACAGAGTCCAGTGGGAGCTTCACAGGGTAGTGGTTTAGCTACAAGATCAGTCTCCAAGTGGGAGAATTATTGGTTTATGTGGAGTGTGATCAGTACCCAAGCGGGAGATTGTTATATTGTGGTGACTGATCAAGAATGTATTATCTAGGAAAGTGTTTTACCTTTCTGCAATGCGTGGGGTTCAGGGGTAGAGCCCTTGAGGCGAATTTTTTTGAGGCTTATTTTTGGCCATATTTTTGGACCGACATGTTCTAACCCTAAAGTGGCATAAAGATTGTATAAATTGGCTTAGGGTTAGGGTTTCATTATTATGTTGTATGTTTTCTTGTAGCGGTACTGAGCTGTAAGGGATTACACCTGTAATTAGATTGTAATCACTGGATAATAGAAAGAGTGGACTTGTTGTTTTGTGGATGTAGCCCAGGGATTGGGTGAACCATGTTAAATCTTTGTTTCTTATGTTCTCTTCTATTTTAGATTATTATTATCTAATATTGGTTATATTTTTGCATGTAATTGTTAATTCTGTCTTGTTTAATCCTAACATAGAGGAACATGATTTCTAAAATATTTTAAACAAACAAGAATGCAATTGAAAGTAAATATGAAAATGTGTTACCTCCTCCCTCTCCTGATTTCTGGGGAATTCATCAGTTCAGTGAAACCCAATTGATTCTACATGTATACAATAAACAAGTCAAGTACATTCATCAATATAGACTACATTAAAATGTTCATAATACATTTCAACAAATATAATTAAATTGGAGTTACTTACCTTTTTTTGTTTCAATGTCCCCAATGATTTCTTCCTCTTTCCTAATGACCTCAAGATTGGTGGGGTAGGCTAACAAAAACAAAATTAACATAAGAGAAATAATATGATACTGTATGGGTTCAATTAAAACTATAAATGAGAGGTGTGCAAAAAATGATACCACATAGCTCTCTAAGCCAAATTCAATGGCGGAAAGGGTGACATCCTCAATCTTGGAAATCTGAGCCCCTGACAAGCCCTATAAAACACCAAATAAATATATAAGCAATAGTTTACAATGAAGATTATGATTCACTTGAATTCCACAAATGATTATGCTCCACAACTCTATTATCACAAGTTTATAATCAAATTTTACGAACCATTTGTTGATGGGGTTTTGCTGACCTGGTCCGCCAACAGTCATAAGTTGTCACTGGGTTCCGGGGAAATTGGCCAACTCTACCTGAAAAGGTTGTCCGGGGGAATTAAATCCTCCGGGCCTTCAAGCACCTGGGTGTTGGGTCACGATGGTGCGGGGCTCGGTTGGGAGAGGTGACTATTTTCAAGGGGGATAGCTGGTTTCTTCAACTCATTCTCTCCGGAGATTTGATCAAAGTAAGGTTTTCCTGAGCGTTCTATACTTAGCAAATAAAATGAAAAAAAAAGATCCTACAGGGTTAGAAGTATTTCATCTAACTATAGTCATGTTGAAATGTTTGGAACATCAATAATACTCTGGTAAACTACACTAAATACCGAAGAAACACATAACCATCAGCTAGCATTTTATCAGTAGCAGGAATAAAGAGGTCATTAATCTACTTTAACATACCAGAGTAAAAGACATAAAGAACATTAAAACACAAAATACCATTAACTCAGAAGCAGGAATGCCAACAAAATAATTGCCAAGAATTCTTCCTTCTTCATTAATATTCAGTCCAGCAAGCACTGGTGCGTGATACAATAGCAGCTCCAGGGAGCATCCAACTACTGAGAACAAAATAGTGAAGCATTGAGCTCTGCAACTTGAAAAGAGAAATCACTTTGCTATTGCTATGGACAAAAAAATCATCAATTTCACCGACCCTTGGAAATGGGTCGATTTGTCTATTTATACAACTCTTTTCTAACCCTAACCCTATTTACATTATGTTTCAATAAAATACAATACCCGGGGGCCGGTACTACCTGCGCCACCCTACAAAAGACCTGGAGACGGAATAGGTCTGTCATGTCAGAAGAATAAGATAAGAATATACATTGGAAGAGTCGATCTCGAGAAGAGAACCAGAAAGGAGAAAGGGAGGAAGTAGGTTCCTCAAGGACTGAGGCTACATGCCTCATAAATGGGAAATGCGGCGCCCTGTCTGCAATGTGCCAGATGTACCTCCGAACGGCCCCTCGAGAAGACCACCCTGTCAGAAGACCAACTACCAAGCTGACGCCTCTTGATGTGGCCAACTACCTTCTGACAACCTTTATTAACCGCTTCTGAAAGTGACTGGTCGGCCTCGGGGACCGGGACACGGATCACTTTAAAGAATACAAAATTGTTGGATCCGGGAACTTACGTCCCAAAAGAATAAATAATACTCAAAATAAAGAATGCTCAACACTTGAGTTCTCCCCGACCCCCGGAGAAAGCTCAAGGTTGCTTATTATCGTTGAAGGCCTGGAGGAGGCGGGAGATGCCATCTTCATCTACATTCTTCAGGCTGGCCCTTCTGTGCCTGGCCACTTCAACCTGTTCCGCCAGGTCCTGAACATTTTCTTTGAATTCATCTGCCATCCTCGCGGCGTCATGACCCTTAAGTATCATCTTGGTTAGTTTCACCATCTGGGCCCCATCTACTCCCTCTGGTGATTGATACCGAGATTTCATTATTTCATCAAAACTCCCCAAAACTGAATCTTTGGGGGTATAAGTATCTGTACTAAGGGGATCAGCCTCGGAAGCCTTTATCACAAAAGACTTGTATAAATTAGAAGAATACTTTACAACATTTACCTTTTCTTGCAAGGACTCTACCAGTTGCTTGGTTACCTCCAATGTGAGTTCAAGTCTGGAGTGCTGAGTTCTTACAAAATCAAATGATTCCTCACCTAGAATTCTAGATTTGGAAATTATATCTTCTCCCAAGGTGAGGAGCTCTTTGAGCTCCACCTTCCAGGCTTGGTAATTTTCAGTGTCACTCTCCCACTGCTCAATAAGCGCTTCTACTTGATGAATAACTCACTGGGCCGTGTATAAGTCTGGGAGAGTGGACGCTAGGAAACACTGGGTGTTTCCTATCTGGAGGGTGACCCATTCGTCTACTGCTTGGGCCTTCTTTTTCATTACTCGCAGGGAGTCTATGTCACTCTGCGGTAATCTGCGGGGTCTGCAGTTGCTTCATCGACGTCCAGGGGAGGTGTTGCCACAATAGAAACCATTTCTCCACCCGGCCCAATTCACAAAGTGTGAACTGTCCAGGATTTCTTCGCCTTTGGTGGGGCTTGAACTTGGGCCATCATTTCGGCCAGGGAGAGAGGAATCACTGGAGCAAACTGAGCTTTTCTCTTTTTTCTTTCTACCAGCCACTGAGGTGGGCGAGGTGGCCTTCCTACCAGAATTTGTTCTCCTGATTCCCTCCCGGTGTCCTATGGCTGCTGCTCCTCTTCGATGTGGACTTCATCCGCTTCTCTCCCTACCGCAACTTCTTCTGTAGCAACATTCTTTTCAACCTCCATCTCCTCAGCTTGGTCCTGTATATCAATCGCTGGGTCTCGACCCTGATAGGCTTCCTCAAGGGTTTCTTCTTCAAGCTACTCTTTTTCTTCTTGTTCTTCCTCTGCCAGGGCTTCTTCCTCTGTTGGTAGTAGGGGAGGTATCGGGCCAAGATTTAGAGTTTGGGCCGCTGTGATAACCTGCCTAAAGGTTTCCCCCGGGAGTGGCCTTGGGAACGTGGCGGCTGGGTTTATGGTTATTCTCGGAGGTCCGGTTCTCCCAGAAGATGCCATTTGTTCACCTAGCTTTAGTTGGTCCACTCCCAGACCTTGCATCTCTTGAGCCCCAGAGATAACCTCCGGTTCTGGCTCCTTTTCTTCTGCTTCCTACTCTTGTTCTTGTGCAGGTTCCTATCCCAAGTCTTCTGGGTCTGCAGCCTCTTGTTCTTTCTCCTGGACTTTTGTCCCTACTTGTGTATTATCCCCTTGTAGATTCCCAAATTCATCAGTTGCAAATACATCAAATTCATCTTCTTGAGGGGGACTGGCTGGGACCTCTGCAGGCTCTGTTTCTTTCTCTGGTTCCACGAAACTAGAAGAAAGGATCTCTATTTGTTGGGGGAGAGATACCTCCAGCGCCGGTTCTGCCTTAGGCTGCTTGATGTGATTTCTCTTCCTCCAGGTAACCAAAGGTGGCCCCGCATCTCTTATTGCTGCCGCTTCCATGGGATCCACCCCTGTTGCCTTGACCATTAGGGCTGCCAGTGACGGGGAGGAAGGAGAACGAATTGGTCCGGCCATGAGCGGGGGAGTGGAAAGCCTCGTTATTAAATGCTCCCTCATTTGCTGGGAGGCTACCACAGATTGCTTGATTTTTTCTTATATAGGAACTTCTTGCGCGGAGGGGGTTGTAGCTATCCCTTTTCCCTTGTCTGCGCCCTGCGAAGAAGTCCTGGCCCCCAGGGTCAATCTTGGTACCGGCTGTGGTGCTAATTTTGGCGCCGGTCGGGGAGCTTGACACATACTCCCGGGGCACACCTTCTTAAAATAGGCATGACTTCGCTCAATCACCTCTTGAGTGAAGTCCTCAATCGTGGGCCCCTCCTGAGTGGCCCAATCCATTGCCGGCAGTGCCATTTTATCGATCCCCTTTTCTTTGTACTGGGGATCTATGGTGGGGGTGGCGTCAGAGAAGCCCTAGAGGGAATCTCTGGAGCTTCAGTTCCTGCATCATTCCAGCTATCATTCTAACATAGTGCCTGCTATGCACATCCACATCATCCTGGCGATCAGCCCAGAAGTCTTCCATGTGTATATAATGGGGCTCTGAAGCTCGGGGGATTGCCGTTGCAATTTTTCCATGCGGATCAAAATTTCTCCGCGCCAGATAAAATTCTTGCAAGTTATAACTTTTTAGCTCATTGTCTGCCTCTTTTGCGGTGGCCAGACTGCAAGTGTAGTTCCCACAGGTGATTGGGAACGGGATGTTGGGGACCTTCTTAAGTGCAAAGAAGGCATGCAACTCCATCATCTTTCGGCAATATTCCAGCAGCACGATCTTGTCCCCACAATGCTTGGGCAACAAGTAGGGTTTCCCGGAGAAGCCAGCGACCCTAATGTATGTATGCTGCTGGAATTGGATATAGTAGTGCCCATAACTACTAACTAACTTCATCGCCTCAGTAGATAGGTGGTATCCAGCATCCCGGGCAGGTGTGAGCAGGTGGTAGTAAACGAACAAATTGTTTACCTGGCAGAAACTGGGGAAGCTGGCCTCCCATTGAATCTATGGGAAATGGTCCCATGATGCTTTTTGTCCCAGGCTAATCCCGAGCATGCCATCTGTAAGTAGGCCGTTGGAGTGGGGCCTCTGCTGGGCCAGGGCCCAGAAAACATAAGAAGACATGTAGAACCTCTTCTTCTGGTTCAACTGCTGGAACTGGGAGTCGACATGATTGGAGATTATTGTCACCTAGTCGAAGAATCCTCCCTTGGTAGAGATGCCAAGGAGGAAATAGTACATCCATTTGGAAAACTCCTGGGCGGAGGGCTGCCCAAATACCTGGGCTAATGCTATTATCCCCATCTTGATGCTCTCCTTGAATTCAGAGTGGGGAATTTCTATCTTCATCCTCTTTGGGTCGCTCTTTGGGGCCTTAAGCCAGTTGGTATTCATGTACACCCGGGCAGCATCCTCCAGTTGTGTAAACTGTTTCAAGGCGTCAGTCCTTGTGACCACTGTGGCCTTATCAAATTGTGGGATACCCAGGCCTGCCTGGAATGTGACTGGGTCGAGGGACACCAGTGGAGTGGGGTATCCTGTGGGTTCTGCAGCTGTGAGCATGACGACCCAAACAGAAGAGTTGTAGTTGGTAGCTAGTGTTAAGATAAGCTCCGGAGCTTGCACGGAGCAAGGGAAGAAAGCCACCTGGAGGATTCCAGAAACCCTGATGTTGATTGCGAGTTTGTCTCCACCCTGTCGGTGGATGTGCATTATCTTTACCAGGGCCTGCGGTTCTGCCCAAGTTCTGACATTGGCATCGGTCATTAGTTTTACCTTGGACTCAATCTTTGAGCCCACAATGACATTATCCTGTACATACTTCATGGTGAGGGGAAGCTTTTCCAGGGCTTTTTCCATCTTTGACTTTGCTGCTGCCCTGGTTTCTGTTATGGTTGGTAATTCTGGGCTTCCGGGAGGAGATGATGCGGACACTTTAGACATGTTTGGAAGATAACTCTGGGAACCTGTGAGACAAAGCGACTGTCAGAATATTTTTATCAAAATAAAATAGTTACTATGGGGTCCGGAGATCTTACCACCATGGTGTTTTCCCTTCCTGAAAAGTTAGTTTTATGCAAAGATACCCGAAAAGCAAAACACATCGTAAACTTAAGATATCAACACATCCGGGTCTGGAAAATTTTATCAGGCTTTGGCAAAGACACAGGATGGATGGTGGTAGGAGGCCCGAAGCCTGGAGAAATGACTGTTAGCAAGGATGTATGAAAAGGCAAGTTGTCAAGCCCACATGGACGCCACGTGCGTTGGCATTAAATGGATGTGATGGCGCTGACGGAGGAGCCAACTGTTCGAACGCGCAAAAAGGGAAAGCCACTTAGCTAGAATTGATTGCATGCATGAGAGGTAAATGAGGTTTTGACAGACTTCATGGAGGAGAGAGAAAAATACCTATTTGAAACCAGCCGAGAGCCGAGTTTCAAACAGGTGGTTTTCTGCCTCAAAGCGATCTCGGAGGCAGAAAACCAGACAAAGAGGGGACTCGACCAGATTGAAAGCCACATGGAAGGATATACATGGAACCAAGGCATATATAAAAAGAAACAAGGAGATATACAGGGTTTTATACAACTATTATACATATATACAAAAGTATACAACACGGGATGACGCCTGCGGGAAAACCAGACAAGGCAGAAATAGATATGTACAATATATACACTATTTACAAACAGACCACTATTTACACTATTTACATTATTTACAGACAAACAACTTCTGCACAGAGGGTGGACAACCCTCTGGCGGAGCCGACCCACCGACGGGCAGAAAAACCAGGAACAGAACGAACTAGACGAGACAGAAACAAAATGAAGCCAGACAAACGAAAACCGAACAAAACCAAAGAAAAGCCAAAGAGCTGGAAAATAGGATCACCAACCTGAGAATGCAGAAGGCGAAGGAAAAACTAGGGTTACTACAGGAGCTCTACAACAGATCAGGTTGTCAATCAGTCAGAATCACACCACAAAGCACTTGCACCTGCCTGAGAATGGCTGAAAATCGTTAACGTTGATTACCATAAACCTCCTGCAAATGCTCTGTTAATCGCTTTGAAATCACTCTTTAATTCACTCTAAGTGCTTGAAAGTTTTAATCATGGTAAATGTGAAAGTGACAGACAAAACCTATTTATACCCATGGTAAAAAGTAATCCACCCCCTTCCGGCGATCTCCGGACAGGCAAAACCTACGGACTCCGGGCCCGGGGATTCCTCGTGTTAATATTCCTAAGAACATCATGGCGAATAATCTCGGAGTCCAGAATCTGGTTTCCAACAAAAAGGCAACCTCCGGGACCGGAGTCCTGGAGGGGAAAACCAAACAAACAAGATGCAACGCCGAGGAAGAAAAACCCCGGAGAAAGAAAATAAAAAGAAAAAAAAGGACAAGGCAAAGCCGCAAGCAAAAGAAAAAAAGGGGACCCAACATTTTGCACACAAAATGTAGGGATGGGGATGCAGGGCATAACAAATGGCGACTATCTGGGACAAATGCCTTAGCGCATTTGAGAACTAAAGAATCTCTGGTTAGAAAAACTGGAACAAGCCGCTTCCCGAAGCGTCTGACAGGAAAAGAGAAATATATCCGAGAGAAACCAACCACATAGGAGTCAGTCTAGAGTCTTTCATCAATGGTGTCATGTGTGCTTGGGAAGGAAATCAAGCCGATGACCTTTGTGAGGAATAGAGAAGGGGTATTAATCACATCGAACCAGTCATCTATTTGCTTGTTTCCCCTGGAGACCGGAGTTTTATCCCACTTTTCCTCTTGTTATTTTATTTGATTCTGGGTGGGGAAGGCGGTACTTCTTTCACCATTAAGCCTAAGCTTAGCTAATTTTAATGGTGGTACTTCTTTCACCTATCCACCTGCATTTAGATATTTGAAGAGAGGATAAAACTCCGGACCCGGGGATAATTTCTTTAGATTTTCAGACGTGGGTCAATCAAAGAGTACAACCGATCTACCCTCAATGTGTCTGATTACTTGTTCCTTGTATTATTCATGTTCATTGATTGCCAGGCTCCTGGAGACAACGCCCAATGGAGATTCTTCAAAATGTGCCATGACCCGTGAAACAACCCCGGAGACCAGGTCGATTCCACCATGCTAAAGATAGATTCTAAAGTTTGCCATGCCGTAGACATTGTACCAGAAACCAAAGTTATGCGAAGCATTCCAATTCCTGCAAGACAGAACAAAACACCAGGACCAAAATAAAATCGAAAATGAAAACCAAGACGGGAAAAGAGGACTATCCCGGAGGATAGACGACAAGGCTATTTACAAGTCAGGGCATCTCATAACGAGACACCCGGAAGAGATATTTACAAGAAAAAATCTTTACATATAATACAACTTAGGACGAACTTACCCTACTCGAAATAGTGTTTGAGAAACTGTCCATTAATGGGCAATGCGACAGGTTCCCCAGTCAATGTGTTGAGGCGGTAAGTATTTGCCCCATAGATTTCTGAGATCAAGTATGGTCCGAGCCAGAGCCGCTGGAACTTGGTATGCTTTCCTTTCTTCTCCCGGGCCTTGTCCCACAACAGGACCAAATCTGAGATCTGAAAAGCCTTATATTGGGCTCTTCTGTCAAACCATCTTTTTACCACTATTTGATGACGTGCGAAATATTCAAGGGTTGCATCTCGTTCTTCCATTTGCACCAGATTCAAGAGCCAAACCTCCATGATGTTGTCCCTGTTGTTGAATTCCTGCATGAACTGTAAAACTGGGATCTGTAAGTTGACCAGGAATACAGGGTTCTAGCCATAAACCAGGTGGAATGGTGATGTTCCCAGGGCGGCCTTAACGCGAATGCGATCCGACCAGAGGGCAAATTTCAACTTTTGGTGCCAATCCCGGGGATTCTGTTCTAGCAGGTGTTTGATCACTTCAAGTAGATTTTTGTTTGTTGATTCAGCAACGCCATTTCCCTGGGGATAATAGTTGCAGGAGAACTTCAATATGATCTTTCGATTGTAGGTCCATTCAAGTAACTGTGTTGAGGAAAATGCTGGACCATTGTCACATACCAAAGCAAAGGGCATCCCAAACCGTGTGATGATGTTTTCTTCCATGAACTTAATAACTACGTTCGCCGTGTTATTTTTACAAGGTATAGCTTCAGACCACCGAGTGCAGTAATCAGTAGTAGTAAGGATGTATCAGTGGTTGGCAGACAAGTTGGGGTTGATCTCCCCGATGAATTCAAATTCCCACTGGGCGAAGGGTCTAGCCTTGTAGACTAGTTGCAGAGGCATTGCTGGGTTACGCTCACGATGCACTGCGGTTTGGCAAGTATGGCATTTTCTTATATGAGTGTAAATGTCTTTGAAGATATAGGGCCAATAGTATCCGGCCTGAAGGATCTGATGGGCAGTGGCATCAGCTGAGCCATGCCTGGTTCCAAACTGTCCGTGGAATTCGTCGATTATTCTTACAGCTTGGTCTCTATTGATGCACCAGAGGTACACCCCCTCATAATTTCTACAGTAAAGTGCAAATTTTTTTATCATGAAGTGTGCACTTTTCATCTGCAGAGTGCGGCGTTTGTGGGGAGGCAACCCCTCCGGACATCTATTGTTTAGTAATAAGTATACCAAATCGGTATACCACGGGTCTTGGGTGATGGACTCCACTGTGTAAGTCTGACACTCTATGCGGGGAGTCTCTTCTGCCATCGCCCAACTTAGTCCTTGGCCTTGGACTATCTTCATGGGCTACATTTCTAAGTCATATTCCTAGAGGATGGCCATCCATTTCCTCTGTCTTTCACCCAATTCACTCTAGATCAACAGAGATTTGACAGCCTGGTCTGGGATGATAGCGTGCACTTTACTCTGGAGAATGTAATGCCAAAATTTCTTCACGGCGTGAACCAGAGCGAAGGACTATTTTTCTAGTGATGAATATCAGACTTTGGCATTATTGAAGGGGGAACTCATGAAAGCTATTGGTCGTTCCTCCCCTTCAACCTTTTGGGTCATCACTGTCGCAGTGGAATGCGGTGAAGCAAACGAGTAGATGTAAAACGGAAGGGAATAGTCTGGACTAGCCAGGACTGGTGCCTCCGCTATGGTCTGTTTGATCTGGGCGAACACCCGCTTTGCTTTAGGACTCCACTCAATCTTGGTATCCTTTTTCATCATCTCATTGAGTGGTTTAACTATTTCTGCGAATCCCGTGATGAAGTGTCGTACGAAGTTGATTTTTCCAAAAAAGGATCGCATTTCTTTCTTGCTACCAGGCATCTGTAGATTCAAAAATGCTTTGACTCTATTAGGGTCAATGGATATACCCTTCTTAGAGACAATATGCCCGAGAAACTTCCCCTCGGTGACCCTGAATATGCACTTCTTGGGGTTAAGGGATATTCCATACCGGTGACATCTTTCGCAGATCTGAGCGAGGTGGGCGGGATGATCATGCCGGTCCTGGGAAAAGATGGTCAAATCATCCATGTAGATGATTATGCACCGATTCACAAGGCCCTCAAACACAATGTCCATGGCCTTCTGAAATGTAGCCCCTGCGTTGATCAGACCAAAGGGCATTCTTCTGTACGCAAAAGTCCCCCACTTGGTGGTAAATGTTGTTTTCTCTCTATCCTCATACTTGACCATGACCTGGTTGTACCTAGAATATCCATCCAAGAAGGACATCATCTGAGATCTGGCATTTACTATCTGCAACACCTCGTCCAATGAAGGGAGAGGGTGATTATCCTTTTTAGATTCCTTATTCAAATTTTAGAAATCCATGCAGAGGCAGATCTCTCCGTTCTTTTTCCTTACAGGGACCAGGTTGGCAACCCACGTAGTGTGCCAGATTGGGAAGATTATCTGGGCTGATAGCAGTTTTTCTACCTCCTGACAAATTAGAGGTTCTATTAGGGGGTTGACTGGTCTTTGCTTTTGCCAGAAGGGCTTAGCATCAGGTTTCAGAGGAATAGTATGGGTCATGATGGATGTATCATATTTTTTCAAGTCTTCATAACCCCAGGCAATTACATCAATGTATTCTCAGAGAACCACGAGAATCTTCTCCTTCTCCTCAGGGGAGCAGGAGGTACCGATGTGGATGATCTTCTCTTCACCGGGCTGGCCGATGTTAACCTTTTCAAACTTTCCTCCCCCAGAGGAGGATGACACCTTCTCATGGGCCCGTGGGTCCGAGTTGAAGATTCATTCCAATGCAACCATCCCCTTTGGGATGGTGTTAGTGGGAAGGTCCATGATCCCATCGTCTTTGTCACCCTGCCCAGTATCATCATGGTCTCGTTCCTCCACTATCTAATCCTCAAAGACACCAACATTGACCATGAAGTCCATGATGTGTTGATTGTCCTCAAAAATTTGAAAGTGGGTGACATTATCTAGGATGGAGGGGGTGGGGACCATCTCAACTGAAAATCTTTGGAGCCGCGAGCCGGCCATTGGCTCAAGTGTGCTAGCAGAAATGGCAAGGGCGTCTAGGACATAGTTTCATCACCGGGGAATAAGGTCAATGCCGAAGGCATCAAAATCTTCAATAAGGCTCTAAGCCTGGTTGCGGTATGCGGCCAGCCTTTTGTCATGACATGTGCATTGACTTCAGATTTGTTTAACAACCAACTCTGAATCACCCAGAGACCGAAGGCGGGTGATACCTTTACTTAGTGCAAATAAGAGTCCAAGGACCAAAGCCTCATACTCCGTGACATTGTTTGTACAGTTCAATTGCAGCCTGTAGGATGCAAGGAAGGACTTCCCTCATGGGTTGATTAATTCTACTCCAGCCCTACAGCCTTGTTTGGATTGGGATCCATCGAACTTAAGGGTCCACAAGTCACTGTTTGTAATCTGGGGCTGGGGAGGGGGAGTTTTCTTTAGATTATTGCTGGGGGACTTGGGTTCCCCTTCCCGGACTACCGACGTGAAAGTAGAATTTTCCTCCAGAGCCTTTTGAATTTGGGATTCCCGGGGAGATGGCACCAAAGGAGCGCATCCCGTGGGAGTATTGGGTCCCGGGGAATCCATTGCATGTTGTTTTTTCTGGAGGGTATCAAGGTGCCGATTAGCGATCGAAAGACATGGTCCACACTCGAGCTCTAAATTTTTTTGGTAGTGCACTCGGCACCAAGTGCCAAACAGGAGTGTGGCAAGGGTTGTTGTGGCGCCTTGAGAGTTGAATTCAACTCTCATCTTTTCTTTGAGGTCTTGGGCTCTCTGTAGTATGGCGGGATCTTCTCTAGGGATGAAATCAAATGTCAAAATTTCAAAAGGTTTGTACACCCCCAGAGAAGTCTCAGAGAAAAAGACCTTGTTGACCCTCCCAACTTTGGTAAGGGCCTGTTTCATCCGGGGTTTGCTTTCGACCTGGATCTTGTTTGATTATCCTTCCGACGGAAGCCATAGGTGGGTGAAGTCGGTCAAAAAGTATCCATTCAAGGACTTAGACCAATTCTGACTTAGTAACATCCCGTAAGTCTCTGGGATGTCCACCACTTGGATGTCAATGATGCTAGCTATCCTGGGGTCCTAGATAAGATGTATCCGAACGTTCTTCAATTCCCCCACCATTTTCACAGTAGTCTTATCCAACTAGATTACTGCACCATTAGATGGGGTGGGGTGGAATCCAAGTTTCTGACAAATAGATAGGGGCATGATATTACCTGAAGCTACAGAATCTACTAGGCAATTATGTATGTTCTTACCGTGTATATTCAAGCCTAGTAAGAAGGGAGGATCCTCATTGTTTCCTCAGAAGACAGCTGTGTTAGCATCTTTGAATGAGACAGTCTTGGGTGGGTGGCTAACGACTTCCAGGTTTCCAAAGAGCTTCAAAAGAGACTTCTTCTACTCGGGACAGTTCAATAAAACCTCCATCAAGGTCATGGAGGTAGTGGTCTTCTCTAACGCCATTGTAATATCGAATCTTCCTCCGGGGAACTGGCAATTTTCCGCCATGAGATCTTTTGCTTGGTTAGAGCTAGGACCCTTTGGAGGCGCGGGTCGGTCAGTTGTATTGTTTCGGGGAGGAGGAGTATCTTTGATAGGAGGTGTGGGCGTGTAAGCTGGTCCTTTACCAACCTGACTTTGAGTATTGTATGGAGTCTGCGGGTTAGTAAAGGCGTTGGCCTCAAAGGGTGGGATAGATTCATCAAAGAATCCTTGTAGTTCGGATTCTTCTTCATCTTCTCCGGAAGTCCCAAAGAAGATGGTGTCACAGGTGAAGGTGCTGTGGGTTGTTTCTTGGACAAGAGGCTCTGGGGGGGAGCGTCGTGTGACTGCTGCCTGTCCAGTTGGGAGATCATGACGACCTTCTCTAAAGTGGCACAATTCACCTCGTTGTGTGAACCAGTATCATGTAATCTACACCAGTTGGTCATGGGCTGGAAGTCTACGACTGGTGTAAAATGTGATGGTCCAGCACCATTTTGGTTGGTGTTTTGGTTCGGAGGTGGGCCTCCGGTGTTTGCATTGTTATTCCATTGCTGCTGATTGGGCCGAGACTTGTTGTTGAAGTTTCTCCCTCTGGCATTGTTGTTTTGTTGGCCGGAGAAAATATTCCCTCTCTGGGAATTTGAATTCTGGGGTGCGTAGGATCATGCCTTCAGTTGGCCCATGTCCATAGTGAAGGTGGAAAACATTCGCCAGAGGGATTCAACCTCGGCGGTCAACTGAGTGTTAGTGTCACAATGCGACGGTTGTGGTCATTGTTGGTTCCCTGGGAAGGTGACAGGATTAGCTGGAGTCGAGGGCGGTAGTCCTCTAGTCGCAAATGACTGGAAGAATGGCACTCCGGATAGTTGTGTCTGAGTTTGTTGTGTCTGTTGTGGCTGATTCCAAGGGAAGACTTCTAGACCTGGTGTCATCTGGGTCTGGGAGGGGTAAACGTACCACGCCTGTTGGTCTATCAAGGGTGGCGGGGGATTCATTGCTATCGAAGGGGCGCCTATTGCCAGATTTGGGTTGTAACCCCCGACATATGCAGTTCCGCCGGGGATCATGTTGAAAGGCGTGCTCTGCCCAATCCCACCCGGGGACTTATTGAGACCACGGGACAACTCTAGGGCCAGGTTGTAGACTTTTTCCAAGGTGTCCCGGTCGCCCGCGGTAGTTGTTCTCCAAAGGAGAGTGGCAACGAAAGGGTCCATCGCGTTGAGGTAGGTCTGTATGGTTACTTCTGGAGATGGGATAAAAGGGCCCATACACCGTTTCAGGGCACATTGAAACCTATGGTTGAATACTGCAAGAGGTTCATTGGGTTCTTTCCTAATGGAGATGAACTGGCTGTGGGACCAGGCTGGGTCCACATGCATGCAAAAGGCAGCCAGGAAGGCGTCCTCCATATCTTGCCAAGTGTTGATGGAGTTGGCAGGTAGGTTAAGGTACCGGTTCAACTCACTTTGTCCTAAGGATAGGGGGAACATGCGGGTCACAACATCTTCATGCTGGATCCGGTGTCAATTCATGGCATCTTTGTATGCCTGTAAGTGTTCTTCTGTGGTCCGTGAGCCTAAGTTCTCATATCTCGGGCAGATCTTCTCCGAGTGAGAGGGTAAATCATTGGTTGCGCCTGGAAAAGTGCCCATTGGGGACCCAGTGTTTCTGAAATATCCAGCCATTGGGGGAACTATATCTTGGGTAGCTTGGGTACTGGTTCCCGGGACTGTCTGGGGAGTCTGAGTATTCAGCGATATGCTAGATCCCCAGATAATAGTGGCTGGTAGGACTTTCGAGGTCCATTTCTTTTGAGTAGGGGGCTCGAGTTTGACAAACTTTCTGGGATTCAGGGCGGACCTAAGGGCTCTTTCAAATTTTGCTGGGGAGAAAGATCCAATCCTAGTGAAGGCTTGTCTCCTAAAACTACAACTCAGGGAACCCTCAGAAGGTGTAAAATTAGAATCTCTAGAAGGGGATGAGTTCATGCCCTCCTTCTAGCGCCAGTTTTTGTTGACGGGGTTTTGCTTACCGGGTCCGCCAACAGTCATAAGTTGTCCCCGGGTTTCGGGGAAATTGGCCAACTCCGCCTGCAAAGGTTGTCCGGGGGAAATAAATCCTCCGGGCCTCCAAGAACTTAGGTGTCGGGTCACGATGGTGTGGGGCTCGGTTGGGAGAGCTGACTATTTTCGAGGGGGATAGCTGGTTTCTTCAGCTCATTCTCTCCAGAGATTTGATCAATGTAAGGTTTTCCCGAGCGTTCTATACTTAGCAAATAAAATGAAAAAAAAGATCCTGCAGGGTTAGAAGTATTTCATCTAACTATAGTAATGTTGAAATATCTGGAACATCAATAATACTCTGGTAAACTACACTAAATACCGAAGAAACACATAACCATCAGCTAACATTTTATCAGTAGTGGGAATAAAGAGGTCGTTAATCTACTTTAACATACCAGAGTAAAAGACGTAAAGAACATTAAAACACAAAATACCATTAACTCAAAAGTAGGAATGCCAACAACATCATTGCCAAGAATTCTTCCTTCTTCATTAATATTCAGTCCAGCAAGCACTGGTGCATGATACAATGGCAGCTCTAGGGAGCATCTAACTACTGAGAAAGAAACAGTGGAGCATTGAGCTCTGCAACTTGAAAAGAGAAATCACTTTGCTATTGCTATGGACAACAAAATCATCAATTTCGCCGACCCTTGGAAATGGGTCAATTTTCCTATTTATACAACTCTTTTCTAACCCTAACCCTATTTACATTATGTTTCAATAAAATACAATACCCGGGGGCTGGTACTACTTGCGCCACCCTACAAAAGACCTGGAGATGGAATAGGTCTGTCATTTCAGAAGAATAAGATAAGAATATACATCAAAAGAGTCGATCTCAAGAAGAGAACCAGAAAGGAGAAAGGGAGGAAGTAGGTCCCTCGAGGACCGAGGCTACATGCCTCATAAATGGGAAATGCGGCGCCCTGTCTCCAATGTGCTAGATGTACCTCTGAATGGTGCCTTGAGAAGACCACCCTGTCAGAAGACCAACTGCCAAGCCGATGCCCCTTGATGTGGCCAACTACCTTCTGACAGCCTTTATTAACCACTTTTGAAAGTGACCGGTCGGCCTCGGGGACTGGGACACGGATCACTTTAAAGAATACAAAATTGTTGGATCTGGGACTCCGGGATCCAGGAACTTACGTCCCAAAAGAATAAAGAATACTCAAAATAAAGAATTCTCAACACTTGAGTTCTCCCCGACCCCCGGAGAAAGGTCAAGGTTGCTTATTATCGTTGAAGGCCTGGAGGAGGTGGGAGATGCCATCTTCATCTACATTCTTCAGGCTGGCCCTTCTATGCCTGGCCACTTCAACCTGTTCCCCCAGGTCCAGAAAATTTTCTTTGAATTCATCTGCCATCCTTGCGGCGTCATGACCCTTAAGTATCATCTTGGTTAGTTTCGCCATCTGGGCCCCATCTATTCCCTCTGGAGATTGATACCGGGATTTCATTATTTCATCAAAACTCCCTAAAACTGAATCTTCGGGGGTATAAGTATCTGTACTAAGGGGATCAGCCCCGGAAGCCTTTATCACAAAAGAATTGTATAGATTAGAAGAATACTTTACAGCATTTACCTTTTCCTGCAAAGAATCTACCAGTTGCTTGGTTACCTCCAATGTGAGGTCAAGTCTAGAGTGCTGAGTTCTTACAAAATCAAATGATTCCTCTCCCAGAATTCCGGATTCAAAAATTATATCTTCTCCCAAGGTGAGGAGCTCTTCGAGCTCCACCTTCCACGCTTGGTAATTTTTAGCGTCACTCTCCCACTGCTCAATAAGCACTTCCACTTGATGAATAACTCGCTGGGCCGTGTATAAGTCCAGGAGAGTGGACACCAGGAAACGCCGGGTGTTTACTATCTGGATGGCGACCCATTCATCTACTGCTTGGGCCTTCTTTTTCATTACTCGCAGGGAGTCTATGTCACTCTGCGGTAATTCTTCTGATGTGGAGGTGTCTAGAGGGGTGGCATTGATGGGTCTGGCAAGCTCAGTAAGAAACCCTATAAGGTTTGCATTTTTCTCTTTCTCAGCTTTGAGCCTCTGGGCCTCTTTCTCATATCAGGCCTCCACTTCCCGTGCTGCCTCCTTAAGCAAGTCTACCTCACCTTGCTTTCCTCTTTTTCCCAGGGATACCTCTGCAACATTGTAATCTGCGGGGTCTGCAGTTGCTTCATCGATGTCTGGGGGAAGTGTTGCCACAACGGCAACTATTTCTCTGCCCGGCCCAGTTCACAAAGTGTGAACTGTCCGGGCTTTCTTCGCCTTTGGCGAGGCCTGAACTTGGGCCATCATTTCAGACAGGGAGAGAGGAATCACCGGAGCAGACTGAGCTTTTCTCTTTCTACTTTCTAACAGCCACTGAGGTGGGGGAGGTGGCCTTCCTACCAGAATTTGTTCTCCTAATTCCCTCCCGGTGTCCTATGGTTGCTGCTCCTCTTCGACGTGGACTTCATCCGCTTCTCTCCCTGCCGCAACTTCTTTTGTAGCAACATTCTCTTCAACCTCCATCTCCTCAGCCTGGTCTTGTATATCAATCGCTGGGTCTGGACCCTGATAGGCTTCCTTGGGGGTTTCTTCTTCAAGCTGCTCTTCTTCTTCTTGTTCTTCCTCTACCAGGGCTTCTTCCTCTGTTGGCAGTAGGGGAGGTATCAAGCCAAGATTTAGAGTTTGGGCCGCTGTGATAACCTACCCGAAGGTTGCCCCCGAGAGTGGCCTTGGGAACGTGGCAGCTAGGTTTGCGGTTATTCCCAGAGGTCTAGTTCCCTCAGTGGATGCCATTTGTTTGCCTAGCTTTAGTTGGTCCACTCCCAGACCTTGCATCTCTTAAGCCCCAGAGATAATCTCCAATTCTGGCTCCTTTTCTTCTGCTTCCTACTCTTGTTCTTGTGTAGGTTCTTGTCCCAAGTCTTCTGGGTCTACAGCCTCTTTTTCTTTCTCCAGGACTTCTATCCCTGCTTGTGTATTATCCCCTTGCAGATTCCTGAATTCATCGGTTGCAAATACATCAAATTCATCTTCTTGAGGGGGACTAGCCGGGACCTCTGCAGACTCTATTTCTTTCTCCGATTCTGGGGAACTAGAAGAAAGGATCTCTATTTCTTGGGGGAGAGATACCTCCAGCGCTGGTTCTTTCTTAGGCTACTTGATGTGCTTTCTCTTCCTCCAGGTAACCAAAGGTGGCCCCGCATCTCTTATTGCTATCGCTTCTATGGGATCCACCCCCGTTGCCTTGACCATTAGGGTTGCCAGCGATGGGGAGGAAGGAGGACGAATTAGTCTGGCCATGAGCGGGGGAGTGGCAAGCCTCATTATTAATTTCTCCCTCATTTGCTGGGAGGCTGCCATAGATTGCTTGATCTATTCTTATATAGGGACTTCTTGCACGGAGGGGGTTGTAGCTATCCCTTTTCCCTTGTCTGCACCCTACAAAGAAGTCCCGGCCCCCAGGGTCAATCTTGGTACCGGCTGTGGTGCTAATTTTGGCACCGGTCGGGGAGCTTGATGCATACTCTTGGGGCACACCTTCTTAAAATAAGTATGACTTCGCTCGATCACCTCCTGAGTGAAGTCCTCAATCGTGGGCCCCTCCTGGGCGGCCCAATCCATTGCCGGCAGTGCCATTTTATCGATCCCCTTTTCTTTGTACTAGGGATCTATGGTGGGGGTAGCGTCAGAGAAGCCCAGAGGGAATCTCAGGAGCTTCAGTTCTTGCATCATTCCAGCTGTCATTCTATCATAGTGCCTACTACGCACATCCACATCATCCTAGCGATCAGCCTAGAAGTCTTCCATGTGTATATGATGGGGCTCTGAAGCCCGGGGCATTGCCGTTACAATTTTTCCATGCGGATCAAAATTTCTTCGCGCCAGATAAAATTCTTGCAAGTTATAACTTTTCAGCTCATTGTCTGCCTCTTTTGCGGCGGCCAGACTGCAAGTGTAGTTCCCACAGGTGATTGAGAACGGGACGTTGGGGACCTTCTTAAGTGCAAAGAAGGCATGCAACTCCATCAGCTGTCGGTAATATTCCAGCAGCACGATCTTGTCCCCACAATGCTTGGGCAATAAGTAGGGTTTCCCAAAGAAGCCGGCGACCCTAATGTATGTATGCTGCTAGAATTGGATATAGTAGTGCCCATAACTACTAACTAAATTCATTGCCTCAGTAGATAGGTGGTATCCAGCATCCCGGGCAGGTGTGAGCAGGTGGTAGTAAACGAATGAATCGTTTACCCGACAGAAACTGGGGAAGTTAACCTCCCATTGAATCTATGGGAAATGGTCCCACGGTGCTTTTTGTCCCAGGCCATTCCCGAGCACGCCGTCTGTAAGTAGGCCGTTGGAGTGGGGCCTCTACTGGGCCAGGGCCCAGAAAACATAATAAGACATGTAGAACCTCTTCTTCTGGTTCAACTGCTGAAACTGGGAGTCGACATGATTGGAGATTATTATCGCCCAGTCAAAGAATCCTCCCTTGGTGGAGATGCCGAGGAGGAAATTGTACATCCATTTGGCAAACTCCTGGGCGGAGGGCTGCCCAAATACCCGGGCTAATGCTATTATCCCCATCTGGATGCTCTCTTTGAATTCAGAGCGGGGAATTTCTATCTTCATTCTCTTTGGGTCTCTCTTTTGGGCCTTAAGCCTGTTGGTATTCATGTACACCCAGGAAGCATCCTCCAGTTGTGTAAACTGTTTCAAGGCGTCAGTCCTTGTGACCACCGTGGCCTTATCAAATTGCTGGATACCTAGGCCTGCCTGGAATGTAATTGGGTCGAGGGACACTAGTGGAGTGGGGTATCCTGTGGGTTCTGCAGCTGCGAGCATGATGGCCCGGATAGAAGAGTTGTAGTTGGTAGACAGTGTTAAGATAAGCTCTAGAGATTGCACGGAGCAAGGGAAGCAAGCTGCACGGAGGATTCCAGAACCCCCGACGTTGATTGCGAGTTTGTCTCCAGCCTGTCACTGGATGTGCATTATCTTTACCAGGGTCTGCATTTCTGCCCAAGTTCTGACATTGGTGTCGGTCATTAGTTTTACCTTGGAATCAATCTTTGAGCCCACAATGGCATTATCCTATACATACTTCATGGTGAGGGGAAGCTTTTCCAGGGCTTTTTCCATCTTTGACTTTGCTGCTGCCCTGGTTTCTGTTGTGGTTGGTAATTCTGGGCTTCCGGGAGGAGATGATGCGGATGCTTCAGACATGTTTGGAAGATAACTCTGGGAACCTGCAAGACAAAGCGACCATCAGAATATTTTTATCAAAATAAAATAGTTACTCCGGGGTCCAGAGATCTTACCACCGTGGTGTTTTCCCTTCCTGAAAACTTAGTTTTATGGAAAGATACCCGAAAAACAAAACACATCGTAAACTTAAGATATCAACACATCCGGGTCTGGGGAATTTTATCACGCTTTGGCGAAGACATAGGATGGATGGTGGTAAGAGGCCCGAAGACCAAAGAAATGACCGTTAGCAAGGATGTATGAAAAGGCAAGTTGTCGAGCCCACATGGACGCCACGTGCGTTAGCATTAAATGGATGCGATGGCGCTGACGGCGGAGCCAACTGTCTGAATGCGCGAAAAGGGAAAGCCACTTGGCTGGAACTGATTGTGTGCATGGGATGTAAATGAGGTTCTGACAGACTTCATGGAGGAGAGAGAAAACCACCTGTTTGAAACCAGCCGAGAGCTGAGTTTCAAACAGGTGGTTTTCTGCCTCGAAGTGATCTCGGAGGTGGAAAACAAGACAGAGAGGGGACTCGACCAGCTTGAAAGCCACACAGAAGGATATACATGGAGCTGAGGGGTATATACAAATAAATGAGGAGATATACAGGGGTTTTATACAACTATTATACATATATACAAAAGTATACAACACGGGACGACGCCCGCGGGAAAACCAGACAAGGCAGAAATAGATATGAACAATATATACACTATTTACAAAAAGACCACTATTTACACTATTTACATTATTTATAGACAAACAAATTTTGCACAGAGGGTGGAAAACCCTTTGGCAGAGCTGACCCACCAACGGGCGAAAAAACTAGGAACAGAATGAACCAGACGAGACAGAAACAAAACAAAGCCAGACAAATGAAAACTGAACAAAACCAAAGAAAAGCCAAAGAGCTAGAAAATAGGATCACCAACCTGAGAACGCAGAAGGCGGAGGAAAAACTAGGGTTACCACGAGAGCTCTGCAACGGCTTAGGTTGTCAATCGGTCAGAATCACACCACGAAGCACTTGCACCTGCCTGAGAATGGCTGAAAATCGTTAACGTTGATTACCATAAACCTCTTGCAAATGCTCTGTTAATCGCTTTGAAATCGCTCTTTAATTCTCTCTAAGTGCTTGAAAGTTTTAATCGCGGTAAATGTAAAAGTGACAGACAAAACCTATTTATACCCGTGGTAAAAAGTAATCCACCCCCTTCCGGCGATCTTCGGACAGGCAAAACCTCCGGACTCCGGGCTTGGGGATTCCTCATGTTAATATTCCTAAGAACATCATGGTGAATAATCCCAGAGTCCGGAATCCGATTTCCAACAAAAAGGCAACCTCCGGGACCGGAGTCCCGGAGGGGAAAACTAAACAAACAAGACGCAACGCCGGGGAAGAAAAACCCTGGAGAAAGAAAACAAAAAGGAAAAAAAGGACAAGGCAAAGCCGCAAGCAAAAGAAAAAAAGGGGGACCCAACATTTTGCACACAAAATGTAGGGACAGGGATGCAGGGCATAACACCATTATTAAAATATAAAATTTTGAACTCTTCTTCCACACACAAGACTATTCTTTAACAAATTTGTAGGCACAGTTAGAGAAGGATGGTCCAGATTATATTCGTTGGGGTCAAAGGTTAGGACCACTTTTGTAGCAGGTAATGGGACTGTTGTAGCCTAGTAGTGAGTATGTTTTAGTGTGTTTACCCTTATCGTGGAGGGATTTAGAGTGCTTTTAGGTTGAGAGTGTGGTGCAGGAGCACCTCCTAACACATGGAGTCTCATGAAGATTGCAGACCCTTGATGCTCTCAGTGCACTCTTGGCTCAAAGGGACCCAAGACATCTTGTAGTTCAAGGCTTTAGAATTAGTCTATCATTGAGATCCAATTGTGAGACCTAGTTCCAAGTTTGGGCACTTATAAGCCACTTGGTACACTATGGTCATGAGATTGGTACACTATGGTCAGGGTTTTCCACTCTTTATAGAGAATTAAGGGATTAAGTGATTGGATCATCATACCCTTGACACTTGCATCAGAGTAGGTGGTATGGGAAGTGATGAAAATATTTGGGGTGCTTATGAACCTATGGTTTAGATGGGTTCTTGTCTATGGTAAAGATATAGACTAGTATATGGGGACTGTCCTAGTATGACAGTGAAATGCCAGAGAGTAAAGTTTACTGAACTAGCAAGTGATTGTTCTTTGAGTGATAGGATAAGGACCTTGTGATAATTTGAGGGGTTCTTGGGGTGTCTTAGAAGTTATATGTTGGGAGTCTTTAGAAGGCCATGTAGGTGTATTGAAGGATTAAGGATAATCACAATCAGTGAATAATAAGAGATTGTATTCACGATTTTGAACAAGAAATAAGAGTAAAAGAATGATGGTTGGATGCTTCGAATGATGTTCAAGGTTGATTCAGAATCCAATAAGTGATTGGTAGGGGTATGAGTCTATGTATGAGTTCAACATTGGTTGAATTGAGTCCAAGGATGGAGGCTGGGAGTTCAAATCAATTTGAGTCATGATGGCTAGACAAGGAAGTAAATTCCTTGAGTTGAATTACATTAGAAGAAAATCTTTGACCATAAAGAAATAGAAAATAAACATACACTAAGTTACTGTTGGAAATACAATAATGGGAATGCAAGATACTGAGAGCGGGGGGGGGGGGGGGGAATCAGNGGGGGTGAATCAGATCTTTAAAATTAAACACTTAAAACAAATTGATCCATATTCATAAATAAATGAATCTAGTTTAATCTCAGATAGCATCCACACAATGAAATAAGTAACACATAACATAATAACTTGGTAACCCAGAAACCCAGATAGGTAAAACTGGGGTGGGGATGACACCCATAAAATTATCCACTACTGCAGTAATAAAGTGTACCTTTTAAGGTTACAATGTTTGATTACAAAATGTAATCTACCCTATCAAAGGTCTGCCCTGTTAAGAGCTTAAGATCATTACAATCTACCTCGTTAAAGGATTTCAACTTACAATAAAGTAAGCACTCTGTTAGGAGATTTAAGAAAGGTCTGCCAAAACCATGATGTTAAGAGATTTTCACCTGATACAATGATTAGAAAGTCTCAAGTATTGATCCTTCATTATGCACTCTAATGTTGCTGATGGATCTCCTCTTTCCAGTACCTTCTATGATCTCATAATATGATATAACTTTACTCTGTTGTTCACTGTGTTCTTTCTCTGCTTGATCTCTGCTTCTTAACAAAATAACCCTCTATGCATTTCACTTCAAAAAAAATGCAGTCACCATACACCATACTCTTCCAAAATAGGGTTTAGAAGCAATCTAATATACTTGTTCAAATATTCTAGCGATATCTAGATCAACATTCAAGATTTGATATCCATGCCTTGATGGTAAAACAATTAATGATTACAATGAGTCATGCATAGGATAAAAAAATTAAATGCATAACTAACTCCGTATAAGAATATTAAATGCATACATTAGTCGGCCCAAAAAGCTTATACAAGTCGGCCAGATCACTTATCCTTGAAGTTTGTATCATTCCAGACATCTATACAAAAATTGTCCTGCTCGGCACTTGACTGTCAGTCACTCGACACTTAACATCCTTGTGTCTTACTCGGCTCAGCAATGTAACTCGTCTTGGCAATGTTTCTTGGCCTTGCATAGTTTTAGCTCGGCCATAGTGATAGCCAACTAAAACTACCTAGGTGAATGACTAAGTGTTGGTCACTAATCATCAACAAAACTTAGAGATTAACAATCTCCCCCTTTGATATTAGTGGCAAAAACACATATCATTACTTCCATTAATTTTATAAAAAATATTGCCTAAGTATACAAAGTACTCCCCCTAGGAATATACTTGGAAATATACACCTTTACATGCCTTCAAAATTTATATACAAGTGTACCTATGCTGTACTGATGTATTCTTTCATACTTCCTTAAATGATTTCCTTACTAACTGCCAACTTCCTTACTAACTTCCCCCTTGTTTGTGTCACTGATTGCTGGTGGGGTTAAGTTGTACTTATCCAAAAATTATTTATGAAGCTGCATGGTGGATTCAAATGTAGTATCCCAGCTATCTTTTGCAATCTTCATAATTTCCAATTTGATTTCTAGCTCGGCAGCTAGACTTACTAAAATTTCTGCAGTTGATAGATTTGCACTGCTCTATGATAACTCCTTTTCTTTTGAAAGTTCCTTCTGTATTACCTCCAAGTGAGGCAACAAGTTTGTCTAAATAGTTATCAATTTGGCCATTATTTGACCATCTTCAACCATAAGCTCGGCTATTCTCCTTTGTGCATTTATCAACTTATTAAAATGTAAAGAACTAGATGTAGTATCTTTACCCAAAGTAGTACCAGTTGATTTTAGATCTAACTGTAACTTCTCAACAAGCTGTAGATTATCCTTTGTGAAAAATTCAATATCACATAATTTCCTATAAAAAGAATAAACATTGGTTGTAACTTTCTCTAAATTTTCTACATGAATAGAAAGTTCAACCTATTTAGTTGCTATCTCTTCTGAGATTTTCTCTAGAACTTTTCTCTCAAATCTTCTCCGGGACCATTGCAGAAGCTTCTCATTGTTGTATATGTCTTCATCTATTACTTTCTATACAATTTTGACTAGCTAATCAATGATTGGAGCTTGAGGCATTTCATCCTCTAAGTCAAAATCCTTTGCAAATATGTCTTTGATGTCATGCAACACCTGCTTTTGCTTTTGTTCTATCTTCAACTCTTCCTGTCTTTTCTTCCTCTTAAGAAATTCTTGAAGAGTCCCTATTTGTTCAAAAGATAACTCATTGGGATTCCATTGTGGAATGACAATGACCTCATATAATGTTACATCTAAAATCTAAGACTTCTTCTTCAATATTTTATTCTTCTTCAATTTTGGAGAACTTATGCTCGGTAGCATAATATCTTTCCCTTTGACAGTGTCAACATCTAATGCCTCCTTCAATTCTGTCAATATTGTCTGGGGGTTCGGCATACTCCCAGTTTTGGAACCGGTGGGAGTGGAATATGTAGAGTGTGGGAGATCAACCAGCACTTGCATTGCCTCATCTTCTTTAGGCTCATCAACAGTATCCTTTATCCCTAATCCACTATCTAAAATTGTTTTCACAACCTCTAAAATAGATGGATTCTATGAAGTTACCTCTTGTTCATTTGTTTGTTGTTGTCGTTCACCTTTTTGATCACTGCCAACTTCAATTATCTCATCAGATGTTGTGGTCTTTCCTTCTTCTATATTAGTTACCTTAATAGGTGAGTCAGTGTCTTTACCACTTGGCATCTCTTTTTCCTCGGCATTCAAATTGCTTGGATCATCAACTATATAATCCAGAGGACTGCCTGCAGTCAGATCGACAAAGTTTGTTGCATCTAATGTATCTTTTGTCTTGTCTTGTTCAGTGGCAATTTTCCCTTGTGTTACCTATGGTTCAGGGGTAGTCTTGACTTCAACTTCTTTTGTCTTTTGCTCGGATGTCCCTTCACTAGATTTCTTATCTTTTGGAATGAGCAGACCGAAGATCTCTTTCCAAATCCTTGTGCTCTACTATACTACACCTTCAATGTCATTTTTCAGAACAACATAGCCTCTGAGTTTAGGAATAAATCTTCTCTTGTATTCCTTAATGAATTTGACTCTTTGTTTTGAGGTGAGCTCAGGTATTACCTAGGCTAGTGTTCCTTCCCTGATCTGTCTTTCAGTGGCAAGTGCAAATTCCCATTTGCTTGATAGAAAATCATAAAGTTCATCTGGCACATAATTTCCTATCTCTGTAGGAGTTAATTTGAAAGTACTCATCATGTCCAATAGTGCTTCCTATACTTTGTGCCTATCTGTTGTTTTCAACTTTTCATACTTAGTGAACTTAAATGTTGCTAACCCTGCTGAATTCCTCAAAGTATCACATACCTCATCAATACTTGCTGGTTTCTTGAATTGAGATTTAGGTATGTTGCTGGGTTCATCAGTTTCTTTCTTCTCCTCATCACTATCTATCCCCAAATTTAATCTCCTTCTTGGTCATTTTGCTGGCTTACTCGGCTCAGCCTTAGGAGCAACCTTTGCTTCCTTTCAAGAATTGCTTTTTGCAACTTTCCTTTTACCATATACTTTTGTTTGCACTCCTACTGGGGAAGTAATAGTAGATGCTCTTGTCCTCAGACGATTAGCTGTAGGAGGTGTTATCTTAGGTTTGGCTTGGCTCTTCTTGGTTACTATGACAATTGATGGTTTCTTGCCCTTAGCTTTCTTAGTAACATCTTCTGATGCACTGACTTCTTCCTCTATATAAATATCCTCACCTTGTCTAGTGGTTAGGCCTAAAGGTGCATCCTCAGGTTCTTCATCACTACCTAAGCCAACCATTTTCTTGAGATTTCTCACAATCTTCTTTCTCTTCCTCTCCATAGTTCCTTCATTCAAACTTCTAGAAATTTTTTCCTTAGCTTCATCAAAATTTCCAAATCTCTCTACTGTAGTATCAATTGCCTTGGCTAGGAGTGCAGTGATGAAAGCTGATGCTTCATCAATATTGATTTCATATGGAAATGGTTATAAGCATGTTATTCTAGGAATCACTGCCTTGATATAAGTATTATCTGTATCAACTAGAAAACATATTTCCTCATAGTGCTTCTCCACTAGTGACTTAGGAATCCTAGTCCTTAATCTCATTCTCTTCTTGAATTCTACAAAATAGCTTCCCATAATGCTGTTGAAATTTCTCCCTAGTTTCTCTATACATTCACTAATCTGAAATGTAATGGGCACATCCTTTTTCCAAACAATGTTTCCTAGTGTAGGAAATGTATCTTGAATGTAGAAAAATATACAAACTAGTAAATAACCAAACTTACATGACAAGCTCTTAGCCTTTCTTATTGATGCTAGGTTCTCAGCTAGTTGTGTTTGTTGTAGCTCGGCAAGATCATATGTGTGATTCTTCTTCACAATTTTATATGCCTGATCAATTGTTGTACAAGGAACACTATCCAATCTGCTGGACTAATAGAACTTATGTGCTATAACCCTTACTCCAAAGTCAAGTTCTAGGTCAGTAATTGTAGAGATAGTCATACCTCTGTTATTCAATACTGCTCTAGTGTTCAATGTAATCTCTTCTTTGTTGTTATCCCTCATGGTTCATTTTCCATTAACTACAGGATATCCAGTCACTCAATGAGTCATGCTTTTAGTGATCTTGACTGGTCCATTATCCAACCACATACACATATCATGACCTTGGCTAAGGATAACTTGTATTCATTCATATTTGAAACCTTGGGGAAAATCTAGGGCACGAGTTAACCCTTTTTTAGCTAGATGTTTGAATTTTGCCTTCAGAACTCTATTATCACACAATTTACTGTAGGATTTCCTCAATTCACTATCTCCTACTTCTCCAATCTTAACCATATAACATGATCAAACATCATGAATCATGAGTACCTTGGGTGGAATAGATGAGAGGGCTCCCATTAAATCACTCTGTATCACATTTTCAGGAATGGCTCAAAATTTGAGAGGTTCACATTCATCACTCCGTATCAACTGAATTTTCTCTAGTTTTGCCTCCATACTCTTAGCTGGTGTGGAAGAACTTGCAGCCATAATTTGAAATTTAGGGTTCAAAGGATGTAAAATAGAGTACCTCGGCAAGTAGCTCTTCGCACTGTTCACTATTCACTATTCACCGTTCACCTTAGGATTGCCGACGGCACGCTGGTAAAAATATTCGATGCTCAACTCCGTTAAGATTAACTCTGCAAATTACTTCAATCACTCCATTAAACTATAAAAATCACAAGGTAAAAATAAGATGTCGACTGTTCACCCTTTATAAGCTTCAAAACATCAAGGTAGGTGAGCATTGAATGTTCTTCCTGTTAAGTTAGTGCAAGCTAGCTATCCTCGGATTTAACACAACTTGCATCCCACTCGGCTCACTACACTCAGCCTTCAAAAAATTTACTCGGCCAACAAAACTCGACACTTACTAAAGAACTCAAATTTAGTGTTCATGATTAGTACTCGACACCTATTAGTGCAATTGACTCATCTCGGCATTTGTCTTCAATGATATGTCATGGTGTATCTTAACATATGCAAATATGGATTTTTGTACATTTTATGTTAGGAACTGATGTAAGATAAGAATTTTAAATATAGTTCCTTACATAACTCTTTCTCTTAGTTGGAGATGATGTGATCACTTGACCCATTAGATTGGGTGACCTCAGCTTCATTATCTTCACTACTGCATGGTTCAGACTTCTTAACCCATGTCTTGTTCATATGTTCCCTAATTTTCTCAACAGTAGGAGTAGGTACTCTAGTTTTGCAATCTTTCCTTGTATGTCTAATTTTCAGACAACTGTGACAAACTAGGCTTCCATTCATCCAACTTTTAGATTTACCTCTGAAATGTGTCCTTATGCAGTTTTCTAGAACATGTCCATACTCACCACAGTAATGACAACTATGCCATGTATATTAATCCCAATTGTGAGTATTGCCTTTTCTTGGTGATTTCTCTTGTACCTTTGATGTCCACTGTTGTTTGCCTTTGGATCTACAATCTTGCGCTCTATGACCATATTTGTGACAGTTATAGCAATTTCCATTGAGTTTAGGTGTTTTTCTTGCCTTTGTCTTACATTCACGTGCTTGATGTCCAAACTTATTACAGTTAAAGTAGTAACCATTAAAGTTAGTTTTTGAATTGGACTTACCATTCTTGCTTCAGAAAATGTTTGTTGTATGACCTGGTTTTCCACAGTGGTGACAAATAAGTTTGTTGTTTCTCAGCTTTGCATGCCTTCTTTCACCTGTCTGAGATGATTCTCCATCTTAAGTGGTTGTATGTTGTCCAGTGTGACCTAATCCAGAGGAATCTTTAGGTCTTCTTGATGCTTCCACCAGTTGTTCAAAGTAGCTCATAGCTGCACTCAGATCATTCACTCTATTATTGATTTCTTTCTCAGATCTCAATTCATCTTTCAATTGACTATTCTCAGATCTAAGATTAGCAATCTCCAAGTCTTTCCTATTGATCTCCTGATTTGCAAGTAGTAGTTGATTTTCCATGTCCACTTGATTGATTGTCATTGTTATCACATCATGTGTTGTTTCATCAAGTCTAGTAGTCATCATTCTCTTGTCTTCTTCTTCCATAGCCTTGTCATCTTCGGCTTTCTTTTTTTTTTCAACAACTTCACACATTCTTATTGATTGGGCATCTTGTTCCTTTTTCATATTTTTGACTTCTTCACATAGTGCACTGTTCTTTTCCAGTAGATCTGCTATTGTTGCATCGCTCTTAGTAGAATCTCCATTCTCAAATAGATTTGTGGTGTCCTCTTCCTGATAAAGAGTGTCATTCATTTGTTTGGCCAAATATTTTCTTGCAGCCAAGGACTTATTTAATTCCTGTCTTGCAGTCTCAAGCTGTTGTAGTGCTAGCTGAATATCAATCTTTTGATTCTCAATGACTTTACCCATCTTGTATATCTCCATCTCAAGATCTGTATTCTCAAGCTGATTATAACATTTTAGAGAACTAGGCTCTAATACCAATTGTTGGAAATACAATAATGGGAATGCAAGATATTGAGAGGGGGGGTGAATTAGATCTTCAAAATTAAACACTTAAAACAAACTGATCCACATTCATACATAAATGAATCTAGTGTAATCTCAGATAGCATCCACACAATGAAATAAGTAACACATAACACAATAACTTGGTAACCCAGAAACCCAAATAGGTAAAACTGGGGTGGGGATGACACCCACAAAATTCTCCACTACTATAGTAATAAAGTGTACCTGTTAAGGTTACAATGTTTGATTACAAAATTTAATGTACCCTGTGAAAGGTCTGCCCTATTAAGAGCTTAAGATCATTACAATCTACCTTGTTAAAGTATTTCAACTTACAATAAAGTAAGCACTCTGTTAGGAGATTTAAGAAAGGTCTACCAAAACCACTCTGTTAAGATATTTTCACCTGATACAATGATTAGAAAGTCTCAAGTATTGATCCTTCATTATGCACTCTAATGCTGATGATGGATCTCCTCTTTCGAGTACCTTCTGTGATCTCATAATCTAATATAACTTTACTCTACTGTTCACTGTGTTCTTGCTCTGCTTGATCTCTGCTTCTTAACAAAATAACCCTCTATGCATTTCACTTAAAAAAAAATGCAGTCACCGTAAACCATACTCTTCCAAAATAGGGTTCAGAAGGAATCTAATATACTTGTTCAAATCTTATAGCGAGATCTAGATCAATGATCAAGATCTAATATCCATGCCTTGATGGTAAAAAAGTTAATGCTTACAATGAGTCATGCATAGGATAAAACAATTAAATGCATAACTAACTCCATATAAGAATATTAATTGCATACATTAGTTGGCCCAAAAAGCTTATACAAGTTGGCCAGATCACTTATCCTTGAATTTTGTATCATTCCAGACATGTATACAAAAATTTTCCTACTCGACACTTGACTATCTATCGCTCAGCACTTAACATCCCTATGTCTTACTTGGCTTGGCAATGTAACTCAGCTCGGCAATGTTGCTCGGCCTTGCATAGTTTTAGCTCGGTCACAGTGATAGCCAACTAAAACTGCCTAGGTGAATGACTAAGTGTTGGTCACTAATCATCAACAGAACTTAGAGATTAATAGTTACCACCATACAAATTATTAAGATATGATATTTTTAAAATAATATACTATTCTATTTTAGGAATATTTAGAAAACATTACCTCAGGTGTTTGATCTATCCATCTACATGTACTATAATGAGCACTCCTTGGTGTGCTTGTACCACCAGCTACACCCTGCAATGCATATTATCCATGTATCAATTTAGATTCTTCTATACATAAAATTTTATTTACTTTTAAGAGATTTAGGTAATTAATTAAACTAACACGTCAAAACACAAATTTAAACAAACCTGTGTCAGCTCTATACAATATACCACTGACAACAGATCATATGTGAGGGCCATATCCTCAGTAGTGGATGCTTGACATATTCTACCACAATATACACATGAATGGGATGTTGAACCATCCGCACTCGCCTGGCTATCCACCCCATCACATATACCATTACAACTGATGCATATATGCTCAATGGGCTGGGTTGACCTTGCAAATGTATATGATTATAATGGAGCTCGCATAGGATGAGGTGATCCTAATGGTGTATCTGATGGTGATAGAGTTGGTGTGGGATGGGATGATCCTAATGGCGCATCTGATGAAGATGGACGTAGCACAAGCACTGATCCATCCTCTCCAACTAACTGAGTGTCATGTTGGATAGTGACATCAGTCAATGATGCAACTGCATGAAGAGTTTGTATATCCATAGACTCCTTCACCACTACTAGGACCACAACATGAATGAGGGGTTTTCTCATAGTACACCTCCTCTCTTGTGGTCGGGTAATCCTATGTGCCCTAGGTCTATCCTACGCAGAGCCTCTCCCTCTACCTTGGAACTCATGAAAGTCAAAGTAATTTAGCTTCTCGCCAATGATAAAATCACAGTATAGCTTCCTCAAAAATTATAAAGGAACCTCATTATTATTACAAGGTGGTTGGTCAAATACCATGTACCACCTATTCTAAAAAGCTGATTTCATCTCCCTATGAACACACCAATGTATAGGAAACCATTTTGTATTAAATTCTAGGGAATTACTAGTATTAGGATCAGTAAAAAGGGCACATATTTCACATTTTTCTATGCCTTTTCTTTTCACATCCTCATATGATAAGCCATTAACATAAAATGTATGACACCTATCCCTCCATGAACCCCATTTTTTCACCTCTTGAGACACCTCATTTGCACTGTTGGACATTTTTTGCTGAAGACCAGAAGCCTTCAACCTATTGACTAATATATTAATTTGTGCACTATTTTGGTTAAGGCATTGCACAAGGTCCTCTTGTGTTGCATTTACATGATCAAATGGCACATGTCAAGGGTTTACGGGTGGTGGTGGCTATGGACGAGGAGAATTTCGAGGAGGGTTTACGGGTGGCAATGGTGGTGGAGAATTTTGAGGAGGGTTTACGGGTGGCAATGGTGGTGGATGAGTAGAATTTGGAGGAGGGTTTATGGGGGGTGTTCTTTCATTTATTTTTCCTCTTCTGGGGTTGTTTGATGAATCTGTTATGAAATTAATTTAAATGAAAACAAAAAATCAATATCATAACCTAATTTGATAAAAAATGCAAAAAAAACAACAAAAAAACAACAAAAACAATAATACATACCTTTCTTACGAGGTGCCATTGCTTGGAAATGTTCAAATTGTTGAAGATTTATTGTTTTCTTCAAAGCTCGATCGGGTTCTGTGGCATTTTTGGTCTCCTAGGCTCTACTGCTCTACAGTTTAGGTGTTAGAAATGGCCTAAGCCATGGGCTTTCCAAAAAATACTATGTTTCTAATAACCTGATCGGGTTATTAGGAACATCTAATAACCGGATTGAGTAATTAGGAACATTATATGTCTAATAACTCTATCAGGTTACTTGAAACATCTCAGAACCTGATCGGGTTCTTAGAAAGTTCAAAATTTTTAATAATATTGTCTAGGCTTGGTTACCAAGCCTAGTACAATTTCAAAATTTCAATAACCCGATTGGGTTATTCAATAACCCAATTGAGTTATATGAAATTTGAATTTTTTTTAAAGATGTGTCCACTTTTTTGGTCCACAACTTGGTGCACACACCCATGTTTCCAACCCAATCAACATCTGTATAGACTTGTAGGTCAAATTTTCCTTTTCTTTTATACCATAAGTCATAGTCCTCAATGTTCTTTAGATATCTCAGAATTCTCTTGACAACACTCATATGTGATTCTTTGGGATTAGCAGAGAATATTGCAACTATTCCAACTACATGTGTTGAATCTGGTCTAGTATGAACAACATACATTAGTGCCAATCATTGATCTATACAAGGTCTGATTTACTTCATTTGACTTATCTTCCTTTTTTAGCTTACATCTAGTTTCCATAGGTGTTCCAACTAGTTTGGAATCTTCCATCTTGAATATCTTCAGCACTTCCTTGATGTATTTGGACTAATGTATTTGGACTAAGTGATATATATGCATGCATCTTGTTGAAGAATATGTAGACCAAGAAAGAATTTGATCTCCCCAAAGATAGACATTTCAAACTCTTTTCTCATTTCATTAGCAAAGGATTTGCATAAAATTTCATTTCCCCCAAAACTAATATCATCAACAAATATTTCAGCAATCAAAATATTACCATCAGTATCTTATTTTATATACAGATTTCTATTTTCACTTGTTCTTACAAATTCAATGCTTATGAGATAGGAGTGAAGTCTTTCGTACTAGGATCCAGGTGCTTGCTTTAATCCATAAAAGTCTTTATGTAGTCTACATACCATATTTCTCTTTTCTGGATCAACAAACCCTTCTGGCTATTCAATGTATACCTCTTCTTCCAGTATTCCATTTTAGAATGCAGATTTGACATCCATCTCGTATACCTTGAATCTTTTGAATGCACCATAAGTAAGAAGAATTATAACTCCTTCTAGTCTAGAAATGGGTGCAAAGGTTTCACCATAATCAATACCTTCTTCTTGTGCATACCCCTTGCATACTAATCTTGCTTTGTTTCTTGTGACTTCTCCATTCTCATTCAGCTTGTTTCTGAATATCCATTTGGTACCGATGACATTCTTGTCATCACGTCTCGGTACTAGTTTCCATGTAATATTCTTCTCAATCTATTCTATTTCTTCACTCATAGCACTGACCCATTCTTCATTCTCAAGTGCAGTATTCACAGATTTAGGCTCAAAATCACAAAGTAAACATCTGGTGTTTAGTGACTTACTTCTTGTTCTCATTTCAGCCTTCTTGTCTCCTATGATCTGATTCTATGGATGATGTCTTCTGGCATACTTGGAAATTTTTGGTTCAGCTCTTTGTCCATCATTCTGATTATCATCATGACCTTCATTGTGATCTCCATCTCTCGGTACATCATCTTCGGTATTTTCCTGATTTTTGGTAACTGCAGCATGATGCTCAGGTGCAATGTTCTGTTGCTTGGGAGTGATACACTGTTGCTTAGGTAGAGTGTCAGGTTCTTTAGTGTATACAAACCTATTGTAGTCTTCTGGTTCTTTTCTTCTTTCCTTATCATTCTTCTCTGCAAATTCATCTATTCTTGCATTTGCACTTTCAATGATCTTTTCAGATGATTTTTTAAGACATCTATAAGCCTTGCTTTTGGTGGAATACCCTAAAAAGATACCTTCATCACTTTTGGATTCAAGATTTCCATTTATTTCATCTTTCAAAATATAACATTGACTACCAAAGATTCTGAAGTAACTTAAATTGGGTGTGTAACCATACCAAAGCTCATAGGGTTTCTTCTTTGTGTCCTTCTTCAATTGTACTCTGTTCAATGTGTAGACAACAGTACTAACAACTTCCCTCCACAAATTTTGAGTGATGCTTTTCTCAATCATCAGTGTTCTTGAACAATCAATAATTGATCTATTTCTCCTTTCAACAATTCCATTTTGTTGTGGTGTTCTTGGTGCAGAAACCTGTCTTTTAATTCCATGCTCATTATAGAAATTAGTGAATTCATCTTAAATAAATTCCCCTCCACTATCTAACCTTAAGCATTTCTATTCCTTACCACTTTGTTTTTCTACCATAGCCTTATACCATTTAAATATCTTGAATGCTTATGATTTATCTTTTAAGAACATAACTGTCATCATTCTAGAATAATCATCCACAAAGAGAATGAAATACCTATCTCCATAGTAACTCTTTGTCCTCATGGGTCCACATAAATCAGTATGGACTAATTCTAGAATTGCACTAGATTTATGGGCTTTACTCTTGAAACTAGACTTTTTCATCTTACCTTTTTGACAATTCTTGCACATGATATGCTCTGGCTTTGACATGCTCGGTAAGCCTCTGAATTTTATTTTATTGCTTATCTTTATCATGTTGTCAAAATTCACATGACACAATCTCTTATTCTAGTACC
>MU224875.1:3300328-3325045 GCA_018584345.1 Thuja plicata | reverse complement strand
GCTTAAATCTTTTTTATTTTTTTTAATGAAATATACATACAACAATAATATAACAAGTGGATAAGATTTTCTAAATGTCATACCATAGAAAATTACTCATCTAATTTAAGACACTAAATAACCAATAACAAACTCTTTATTTCCTCCTTTGAAGACATTCTCTTTGTAAACAACAACAATCTTTTCTAAACAAATTTTAGCTTTCAATATACTACTACTTGTAGAGACATCATAATGTTACATATTCAACGAGGACCATTCCTTAACAAAAATAAATTTACATACATTCTTTTTTGATACAAGGCTTCAAACATGGACTTCTCCACATGATTTTCACATTTCCACAATATACTCCAAACACAACTCTCCTTTTTATTTTCAAGCTATCTTTCTTCATGAATCCAATCCCAAAACTTGCAAGAATACAAATAGGTTGACCATGGAGGCTCACCTCCAAACCTAGGCCTTTACAAGGCCACCCCTGATCTATGAGAACCAAGAATGGATGGAACACACAAAAGAACAACATATATTTACATAAAACTCCCAATTCCCATGGTTTTCACAATGGATCACCTTGGACCCATGAAGAGGGGTGAAGGTGGGAAATGAAGCCAATTAGGATAATGCCAAAATCACAAAATAACAATGACTTCAACAAGGCTCAATAGCTCAACTAGAAATGTGTCAGAAGGGCAAATATCACAACACCATTTTCCCATTTTACATACAAATTTCTCCCATTATCACACGCAAATGTGTAGAACAACAAATAGAAACCTGGAGCCCATACTCTATGTTATATCCCTCTCCTCAATGAGGAGATACTATACACTATTTGGGAATTCCCAACTCAATCCATTCACCCTCAAGGCTCTCTTCCCTCCCAAGGGTGAGTATATCCTTGCACACCCATAACTTTGTTGGTTCCACTGAGAGGGTGGGGGGGTGAATCAGACAAAATCAAACTTAAACATTTAAACTTAGCTCACTGATTCCTTCGGTAGAATTGAATACGTCAATAATCGATTCATTAAGTAACTTAATAACTTATACAATCACACATCTCATAATATGCAAATTAATCATTCAAACTTAGTTAACACAGATTTAACTCAATAGACACCATATTTAACGCGGAAACCTAATATGGGAAAAATCTCTATGGGAATTATGACCCATAATAAAAATGTACCTTTGTGAAGTACACTCGGTTAAGAACTTATCATGTTAAATATTATAAACACATTTTCTAGATGTGACCCTATTAATGGATTTACCTCAGATCAGTTAAGATCTTCACCTTGTTAGGAGTGACCTTGCTAGATAAATTTAAACACTCTTTTGGAACGTCACCTACGTTTAGGATTTACAAATAGGACTGTTAAATCCACTTGATTAAGAGATTTTATCTGTTACAAATGCTAATAAGAAACAGTAAAAATTTGATATGTAAATATAGAAACTACCTTTCTCTTGTGTCACATCCTTTACACTCACATGAATACTGGCACCTCATACTCCATTTGTCTCTATTTCAGACTGTAGATTCTACTCTTTCTGCTTCTCTATTCTGCTCGGTAACTCTATTCTTCAGCTTCTTCTACTGCTTAATTTAATTTGCCAACATCATAAACTCTGTTTATTTCTCATCCTTTATATAGACAAACTTTTTCCTCTTAATCTACTTTCTTAGCTTTTCCATCATTTGCACTCAGTCGTTCGATCATCTTCTTCATAAATCTTAACTCGATAAAATTTTTAAATTTTACCTCGTAACTTGAACTTTTTCATAGAACTCTCATAATCAGGTTTAATCACTTTATATTGGCCTTAGATCTTCTCATTGAATTTTCTTTCTTGTAGATATTCTTTAACAAACTTCGTATCTCCATCCAAATCATCATAGCTTCATATTAAATTCAATCTTATCTTCATTTACAATCAGTATCATGTACTCAGTAACTTTCTTTGAAACTTAGTAACTAACTTTGTTCACTACTTGGTGCTCAGTGCTTGGTAACTGAAAACCAATTAACACAACTCTATACCGACAGACTCTGTCTAGCTCAGTAGAGTAACTCTTTTCAGTCATAACTTAACTCTTTGTGATTTCCAACTTAATCAATCAAGTGTATCGACTTTTTAACATCAAATATATAGTAGAAAACAACTATATCAACATTACTTCATCATTTTCTTATCTGTATTTGTCACCCATTTAACTTCTCCTTCTTATGATATGGTAACTCAATAAAAAATAGTAAATCAATTGCTTGACATAAATGACAAAATAATAACTAATCTAATCATTTCTACAAACATGTGTACTTATTATTACTTGGTCTTCATCATCTCCATTAGTTGATCAAAAATATCCCTCTTTGGAATTGATGGAAATACTATAGTAGTCCTATAGAAATTGATGATGGCAATTATCAATACTGTCAATCTCTGTGATTACTCTCTCTGAGTTGATAGTTTTGTTTCTGATCATTAAACTGTTCAGTGTTCTCCCTCTTGGATAAATATTTTGATATTGTAGCATACATTTTGATTCTCCTTCATGAGTAAATAGTATCAATTCATTATCTCCCTCTTTCATCAATATCTCCGTTATGGATAAATTTCATAAATTCGTTCTCTCCCTCTTTGACAACAATGCCAAAAAGTCATACTCCTGAAAACTTGTTTCAGCAGTGGATTATACCTTACATGTACAAATACTTATTACATATATAAATCTCCATAAAACTTTAAGAATCACCTAAAGTGTGTCATACTGACATATATTCAAGAATAGATATTCTAATAAAGTATAAAATTGATGTAGCATGCCTCATGCTTCCTAGTGACTATTGGATAGGGGAAGAACCCCTAGTTTACCTTTGAGATACTCAAAGCAATCCTTCGATACTGGATTTGTAAAGATATTAGCCAGTTGTTCCATTAAATTCAGTTATTCCAATACAACATTCTTCTCTTAGACTTGTTCTCTCAAGTAGTGATACTTGATATAAATGTGCTTGGTCTTTGAATGCATAACCGGGTTCTTTGATTTATTGATAGCACTTTTGTTATCATAGAAAATAGTTATAGGATCTTAGATATTCTCTTGCATACCTTCAAGTAGTTATTTGATCCAAACAATTTTTGCACAATTCATGGCAGCAGTAACATATTATGCTTCCATAGTAGAGTGTGAAATGCAAGTCTACTTCTTTCTTAGCCATGTGATCAATCTTTCACCTAGAAAGAATGATCCTCTACTAGTACTTGTGCTATCAACAATGTTTCCAACCCAATCTATATCAGTGTATAGTTGCACATGAAAAGAACCTCCTTTCTTGTAAAATAAACCAAAATCTTCAGTTCCTTTTAGATATCTAAAAATTCTCTTGAATGCAGACATATGTGTTTCCTTAGGATTAGAAGAAAATATTTCAAAAATTCCAACAATGTGTGCTATATTAGGTCTGATGTGAAAAACATACTACAATTTACCAATTATGGATCGGTAAAGAGTATTATCCACCTCTTGAGTCTCATCTTCTTTAGATAGTTTACATCCTATGACCATCATTGTTCCAACATGCTTGGAATCTTTCATACCAAAAGTTTTGAGGATCTCTTTGATATACTTAGCTTGTGTAATATAGATCCCTTCTACAACTTGTTGTATCTATAGTCCTAGAAATAAATTAATCTCTCCAATCATTGACATTTAAAACTCTTTTCTCATTTCATCAGAAAATGCCTTACATACGGTGTTATTGCCTCCATAAATAATATCATCAACAAAAATTTCAGCAATCAAAACCTTGTTGTCACTGTCACACTTCAAGTAAACATTGTTGTTATCACTTGTGTATCATCTTAAAATGGAAGAAATTCCATGTTAAGAATGTTTAGCCCTCCTTAGGGGGTGTTTTTGACCATCATCATATTGTCTCCTCATTTATGCACCCTCTCCTACTTCTGTGTGTTGACGGGACTCTGTGACCGGCTCTACCAACAGAGATAAGTTGTCACCAGGTACTAGGGTACCAGCCAACTCTGCCTGTAGAGGTTTACCAGAGAATGAATTCTCCTAGCCTCCAATCACCTGGTAGTTGGGTCTCGATGGTGTAGGGGAGATAATTTGGGCGAGTGACTTTTGTTTGAGGGGATAGCTGGTTTTTACTCATCAATTCCGAGGATTTCAAAAGGGGTGAGGTTTCCTGCAAGCAATTTTAGATTAACCAAAGAAATCGCAAAAAGATAGTACAGAGTTAGAATAAATTTCTACATATAGTCATGCAATACATATTCAAACATCAACGATGCTCTAGTGTAGGAAAACAAACTAAATACCAGGTACACAAAGAATCATCGATTCATACACATCCAGTAGCAAAGGGAGATAAGATTATTTAACTAACTACAAAACACTAGAGAAAGGGACAAGGAAAACATACAACACGAAAGATATTTTCTAACTTCGGAGATCAAAGAAACACATAACACATGGCCACAAGTTTTTCTTCCTTCTTTCATTAACTTGAAATGATTCTAGCATCAATGGCAAGTACATTCATGGATCCAAGGGAGAAATAAACTACAGACTGAAACTAAACTGCTAACTGCTATTTTCTATTGCTATTTGGACAGAGAAATCATCAATTTTTTTGACCCTTGTTAAGGTATCATTCTTATTATTTATAGATAGACTTGACCTAATTTACATGTACACTTGGTAAATAAAATACATTATTTGTGGCTGGTACTACTTGCACCACTTACAATCATTCTGGGATACACAACATTCTGACAAGAAAGAAGAAGAAGAAAGGGGAGAAATAAAGAAGAATCAGCCTAGAGAAGAGGGCTATGGTACTTTATATAATAAACTTTGCTTATTCTGGTAACTTAGGCCATATGCCTCATTAATGTTGATTGCGGCTCCCTGTCTTCGAGGCGTGCCAGGTAGTTAATGTGGTAGCAATCCCTTGGGGGAATAAGAAGACGTCTGTCAAAACCATCCCATCCACCAGAATTGTCATTATCTGGATCACCTACATTCTGATCCTTATTAATTGATGACAGCTATCGGTCAGCTCCAAGGATCCTAAACACAGATTGGTGCAAAAGATACAAAACTGGGACCTGAAATTCTAGAGTCTGTGCAGGGATAGCTTTAAGAAACTCCTTCCTAGGAAAAAGTGTAAAATGGTGGCAAATCGTACATTAATTTAGGGGAACATTGTTATTGGTGATGGTAAAAAAAATTTATTGGCAATGGAAAATAATATAAAGGCGAAGGCGATTTTTTCCCTGCCGAATGAAAATTCCATAAAATGCTGGCGAATTATAAATTAATGTGGGGAAAATATATAATATATGAGGCGAATGATATTCTTTTGAAGGGAAAAAAATATTTGTACTGGAAATTCTTATGTGTTGTTTGAAAATATATTTATTTTATTGGCTAATCTATCGTTAATTATGGGAAAAATAAATATTTTATTTAGCAATTTTGAAAAGATGGGACTCGTCAATGTGTCATGTGGGCCAATGCCAACTAATATTAAATGTCTTATTTGAGATTGTTTGATTATCCTAGATCAATGGCTAAATTTTAATTTTGGCCCAATTTATTGAAGAAAACAGAGTTCTCCAAGAAGTCACCGGAATAATGACACGTAACATTGTGATTAATGCAATATCACGTCTAGCGAATATCGTCTTTATTTGTTGCGAATATAACTGATCACACATCGACACATAACCTAAATTCTAATTAGTAATATCCATTGTTTTATATTGTTAAATATTATTTGAGACCATTTGATCATCCTAGATCAAAGGATGAAATTTAATTTCGGGCCAAATTTCAGAAGGAAACAGACTTCTGCAAGAAGTCACCAGAATGATGACACGTATTAGGCCTTAAAAAGTACACCATAACCATGATCATTGATTACTACTAGTTATTTTTTTACGTGGATGGTGGATAGTGCAACTACAACTTGTAACTCGTAACTCGTAAAGAAACAAATGCCTTGTCAGTGACATTCTTTATCTGTCATCTTTAACTGTCAATAGCACGCATACATTTATAGGAAAGATTTACATGTAGATATGAAAGATTAAGGACAATGGATTTAAATCTCTCACATGCATAATGCATTTATAGAAAATGCATTAAATATGATTAAATAAATAATAATTAGTAATTGCTAAGTATCTGTGAGCACTACTATCAATCAAGCGGTCGGGGCTATTTATAGACAATCTGGCTTCAATCTTCTTCATTTTTCTTTTGGTAGATTAAGATTCAGAGCTGTTAGTGGTAGAAATTCTACCTCTGGTTTTAAGGTTTAGTTCTTTAGGTCTTTATGCTTTTGAGAATTAAAGATGGACACACCAATCCATTTGAGATGCACATCCCCAGATGACTAGAGGTCCTTTTTGGGCAATGTCTCAGAAGAAATCCTCACTTCCATTTGTAGGGAGGTTGGTCACGATGCTTTTATAAATTATGTTGTGTTGATGTTATTGGGTTGAGAGTTCCTTGAGAATTTTGACAAATACCACGTCTACACAGACATTATGTCCCAGTGTTTTGCGTCTCTCCTCGACCTCAGAGGACAGAAGGTGGATATGCTAATGTTTTTGAGGAAGGTTTTTAAACAGAAATTCCTGAAGGATGATGTCAATGTTGTTATTTTTGTAGAATTAGGGGTGGGGATCCCTTGGCCAAGAGATATACACAAGCTGTTGGTGCCAGCCAGAAATGTGGCTAGACAACCCTTTCTGTTGAACCTCAATGATGAGCAACTAACTCGACACAGGAAATGGGCACATTTTGGGAGGGATTTTCTCCAGAAATGTTTTTACCTTGATGAATTCAATGAGTCTGACTACACATGGCTTGATGAATTCTTGGAGATTATCCTCTTTGGAAAATTCTACTCAGATGAAAGGGAAGATGAAGATCCCTGATTCCCTAGTTTACCCATTCCGGTTACCTTGGTCTTTTGACAATGGACATGCAAATTTTCACTTTTTTTATACCAATAAGAAGTTGTCTAGTAGGTTTCTCTTTTTATTGTATGATGTAATTTTATGAAAAAAAAATAATAAAAATTCTCCAAGTTCATTTCAATTTTCTTTTTATGGCTACAAAAAATGATTCTTAGACTTCTCTATGATTACAATATTTTAATTAGTTGCTTTACCTATGTATTAGACATTTAAGTATGCTTAAGCGATGGATTAGTACTTCCATTTTTAAATCTAAAGACTAAGATTCTGAATTCTTAAAATGATTAAGTTTCTTTATCAGTCTTGAGACAAAGAAAGTTTCTATTTTTAATTTTCCAATGTGTCATATCGATGTGTGATTATAATATAGATAGAAATAATTGAATTAAAATCTAAATCAGACTACACTGTAAAACTAAACATTTATTAAATGTAATAACTAATAAGCTAAAGTTATAATTTAAAATGATTAAGTGACACTCACACATGTCCTAGTGACATCAAACGACAAGCCAAAAGTTATTGGGACCCACGATAGAGTGACAATGTCAGCGACTGTTGGATGAGCACAGATCAACGATGTGCGGTGTATTTCGGGCCAAAAGGGAAAAAAACCCCATTTTTGCAAACCTATTCTGGAATAATGTAAATGAACTCAAAATCACAGATTCATAGAATAAGTATCACTTACCTTTGCCTCAAATTAAAATGCAGCAATGCAGCCACGACTCGCCAATGCAGTATATAGTTGCATTGTTGCACTCAATAGTCTGAAACTTTTGAAACTTTGCTATCGATCAAATATAGAGATATCATAGAGATATCAGAATGTTTTTATACTGATCCTTATTTGGCAAATTTAGTAGGAGGTATTAGGTATACAAATATTTGGTGAGGCCCGCGTAATTATAACATGTCTTTTGTTATTTCCGAGGTGATTATGGGTTGTCCAATACCTTCGCATGATTAATAAAGTTGTCTAAATTACATCGGTTAGAGACACACATCCATAAAGTTCTAGGAAAATTAGGGGCTGCCTATAAATATATATGCATAAAATGATTGGTGAATATAGGCCGTCGATTTGGGGTCACTTAGAAATTATAGGCGAATGTTTTAAATTTATGGGGACCAAAATTTATATTCCATTGGCGATAATGTGTAAGAAATGGAAAAATTAAATAAACTGATGGGCGATGGGCCTAGGATTTGGACCCAATGTTAATAAATGTCAGGCGATAGGGTCAATCCAATATGTGAAAAATATTTGCCAATTCAAGGGTCGCCGACATGTGACATTCGCCAAATGGCGAATAATCACCACTAAAGTTTTTGTTGAGTATGGGAGCTTACGCTCAATGAAAAACAAATCTTCAAAACATTTTCCCTATTGACGAAAACATCTTTAGACTAGAAGAATCTACTTCCCTTTACATTTCTGGAATATCTCCAAAATCTAGAGAATTCCCTCCTCATCTATTTCTTTTATACAATTCTGGCGATCCTTGGCTGTCTCCAACTGATCGGCCACATCCTAGGCACACTCTTTGAACTCAAAAGCCACCTTCTCTCCATCAAAATCTCTAGGATTCCAAAACTATGACTCCATTATTTCATCAAATTTTCTCACAACAAAATCCAACAGAGCGCATGTCTCAGTACTGAAGGGATTGACTATCAAAACCCTCGTAACAAATGTTGCATATGAATTTAAAGAATTTTGAATCTCTGAGACTTTACCCTTCAAGGCCGCTACCAATTGCTGGCTCATCTCAAATTTAAGACCAAGTCTGGAGTGTTGGGCTTGGAGGTACCTGAAATCCTCTTCCCCCAAAATTCTCATCTCTGTGATGACATCTTCCCCGAAGTTCATTATTTCTTCCAAATCGCTTCTCCATTCCTCATATTTTTCTATCTCCCCCTCCCACTGGGAAATGATGTCATTTACTTTTCCCATGGTGTTACTGGCCTGGTGGAGGTCTGGGAGTGTGTCTGTCAGGAAATGCCTTACAACTCCTACCTGCTCAGTCACCCAATCATCTACTGCATGTGCTTTCTTTTTTATGGTTCTCAATGCGTCTATGTCACCCTACAGAAGTGGTTCTCTAGATGTGGAAGTCTAGAGGAATTGTGGCCAATGGCTGCGTCAATTTTGTAAGAAGCCCGAGGAGATTTTCATTGGTCTCTTTTGCCTCCTTTAGATTTTGGGCCTGCCTGTCATATCGGGCCTCAATTTCCTGACTGGCCTCTCTCAACAGGTTCAATTCTCCATGTTTGTCTCTCCTCCCTAGAGGTACCTTTGTGATTGTATAATCTGCAGCTCTCACTGCTACCTCTTGTGTATCTGGGGGAGGAATCACTATCATTGTGATGGTGTTTCCTCCCAGACCAGTCTAGAGGGAATGAATTGTCTAGGCCTTCTTAGGCTTCTGAGCCTCTTGATTATGGGTCATCATCTCTGCCAAAGAGAGAGGGACTCTTGCTTCTACTGGGGCGTTTCTCTTCCTGGATTCCACCAGCCATTGTGGTGGCAGGGGTGGTCTTATTACTAGGTCCTGGACACTTGGGTCCTCTTTAGGGGTGGGCTATGCTTTCCCGACATCTATAGTCTCTGTGGACTCCTTTTCTTTTTCCTTGGAGTTCCCTGCTTCTCCCACATCTATGGAATTTATGTCAACATTCCTAGGATTCTCCCCCACATCTTTCTACTGCTGATTTTATACGATGTTCTCTGCCAGGACATTCTCCTTCAAGGGTCTATTTTCTGGAGGGGGTGAAGGTGTCTGACCCAGATCTAACTATTGTGCTACAAAGACCACCTTGTTAAATGTCATATTATGGGGTACTTGATCACCTAGGGTGTCCAGAGGCATTTGGATTGTAATGACTGGGGGTACAGTTGTTCTCGAGGGTCTGATTTCCTAGCCCATAGTTGACTCCTCATCTTTTCTCTTCCTTCCTCCTGTCTTGGTCCCCGAGACTGGTGTTTCTTTCACACTTGGTGTGCTTTCTTTTTCTTTCTCCCAAGCTTCTTTCTTCAAGGAAACCTCTTCTTGTCTTTCCCCCTCCCCAAGGATATTTTCTGCCTCTTGTACAGAGATCTCTTCCACTACCTTCTCCACATCTTCCTACAGGTTTACCAGGTTATCAGTCTAGAAGATGTCATCAAAACTTTCATGGGGAGGGGAAGCCTCTGGATGATCCTCTGCTTTGGGGAAGGAAGGGATAAGCTCCATAGTAATATTTCTCGATTGTTCGGGGCTTGCATCTGTGCTTGGTGGAGGATTATTTTCCCTTGGTTTCTTCCTCCTTATTTGTAGTGGGACCCTGACATCCAAAATAATTTCACTCTCATCCTCTCTCCACTTCCCATCTCATAAGTGATGCAAGTGAAGGGGAGCTTTCAGGAAGGGCAAATCCCAACGAATCGATCAGGAGACTGAGGGAGAGCCTTGTGCTAATTGTTTTTCCTAGTTGTCGAGATGACTCAGGCTGGGTGTGGAGTTGTTCCATTATTGGGGCTGGAACTAAGGAGTGGATTGAGGCCGGGGTGCTTTCCTTTGATTTCCCCTTATCTCTGCTTTGTCCTATTGTTCCGGAGCTGGAGGTGGATCCCTACAAAATTGGACCATCTCAACGGGTGCTCTTCTTGCATACCCGTGAAAAATATTCATGACTTTGATTTATCACATCCTTGGTGATGTTTTCTATTGTCAAAAATTCCAAGGTGTCCCAATCCAATAGAGAGCGAGTCATTTTATCAATCCCCTTTTATTTGTATTCTGGGTCCTCCACGGGCCCGGTATCTGAGAACTCATTTGGGAAGGTCTGGAGATCCATGCGCTTCATAATTCCTTTTTTTCATCCTCTCATAGTGTTGCCTCTGGACATAAAAGTCATCTTGGCAATCTTCCCAAAAATCCTCAATGTGATGCTCATGAGGCACAGACGCCCTGGGTAATGCCACATTTATTTTTCCTAGTGGGTCAAAATTGACCCATGCCAAGTATAATTCTGCAAGCCCCAAACTCTTCAATTCATTATCGGCTTCTTTGGTCATTGCAAGGCTGCAAGTATAACTCCCACAAGTGATTAGGAAGGGGATGGTGGTAAATTTCTTGACCCCATAAAATGTATGGACCTCCTGAATTTTTTTGCAGTACTCCATCAAAATAATCCTATCCCCGCAATGCTTGGGCAATAGGTAGGGCTTTCCGGAGAACCCGGTCACCCAAATATAAGAATGTTTCTGAAATTGAATAAAATAATGGTTGTATGAACTCACCAAGGCCATGGCCTCCTTTGATAGTCAGTAACTGGCATCCTGAGTAGGTATCAAAATGTTGTAGTAAATGAAAGTATCATTTACCCGACAAAAAATGGGGAAGCTGGCTTCCCATTGAATCTGGGGGAAATGATCCCACAAATCACTCTATCCATGCCCTGTCCCAAGGATGTCCACTATAAATAAACCCTAGATTTTGGGTCTCTATTGTGCTAGTGCCCATAAAACATATGAATTCATGTGGAACTTTGATGTTTGTCTGACCTTGTTTAGTTGGAAGTAATCATGATTGGAAACAATAGCTGCCCATTTAAAATTTTTCTTGTTGGTGGATATGTCCTATAAGAAGTAGTAAATCCACACTAAAAATTCCCAGGCATGTGATTCCTTGAAGACCCAGCATAAAAAGATGATCCCCGCTTCTATGCTTTCCTTGAAATCTGTGCAGGGGATCTCTAATTTCATCTTCTTGTAATCTTTCTTTGGCTTCTTCAGCTAGTGGGAATTAAGGTTTTGTTGGGCCACCTGGCAACGTGGCTTAGGAGATGACAATAGAATCTATGAACTGGAAGATTCCTATCCCCGAAGCAAAAGTAGCAGCGTTGAGAGACACTAGGGGCATTGGGTAGCCTATTGGAATGGAAGCAACAAGTTTAACAGCCTGGATAGTTGTGCTATAATGGTTTTCCAGAGTGAGCATCAGCTCTAGGGACTACATAGATCAAGAGAAGAAAGAGGCCTTGATTATGCCAGAGGCATCCACGTTCTTGGTCATACTATCTCTGACAGAGTGCTGAGTGAACATTATCCTGACCAGGCCCTGCAACTCGCCCCATAGTCCGACCTTTGTGTTGATGATCATTTGTAACTTGGAATCCACCTTAGATCCCATGATGTCACCCTCCCTTGGATACTTTGTAGTAAGCAAAAGATTTTCTAGTGCCTTCTCGGCCCTTATCTTGGTGGTTGTCCTAGTTGAAGTGGATGGAAGTTCTGGACTTGCGGGAGGAGAAGGTATCTCAGACATGTTTCCTGAGTTTTTTTTGGTAGCCTGCAAGACCAAAAAATGGTTAATACATAATTAAATATAATAAGTTTCCAGATTCCAGATATTATATCACCATTTCACACCTGTCCTCAAAAGATGTTAGTTGACATCAAATCCTGGAAATGCAATAAATGAAAACTTACTTCAGATTTGATCAACACCCGAGGGTTCCAGGGATTCTGGTTCATGTGACAAATGAGATGAAGGCTGGGGAATTACAAGGAACCTAGACTTCAGAAAACTGATTGTTACTAAAATGATTGAGCAATTGTCATACTAGGTTGACATGGGTTGTCACGTGGTCATGCAATAAATGGAGTAATGGCATTAACTGTGACAATTTTCTTAACACTAAAGGATTGAATTCCACTTGGGTTCATTTTGAATGCCAATGCATGGGGAATTATTCATGCCATGAATGCTAAAATGACAGGGAGAGAGAAATTTCACCACCTGAACAGGTGAGGTGACGAGGTTGAGTTTGGAAAACACCAGGCGGTAAAGCTCAAATTTGGTTAAGCAATACAGATGGCGTGGTGAGATCGCCATAGGATAGGTACGATTTGGAAGGATATACATATGAGACACAAATTTACAGATAATTTACAGAAACTACACACTACAAACACAACTAGCAGGAAGCCAGAAAACAAAATTTATAGACGTGAGCATCCGACAACTAGCCTACCAGCTTCTATTTACACATATACACAAACTTACAGAAATTTACACTATTCTACAACTGCACATAAGGTGGACAATCTTCCTGTAGAGCCATCCCACCAATGGGAGGTGACAATGAAGATGAATGAAAAAGAAGCAAAGCAAACGAAGCCGAAAAACAAAGGAAGCAAAACAAAAGAAATCAAAAAACTAGAAGCACCTACCTTAAAAATAGGAATGCAAAAGGAAGGGCACAAGAGGTGATCTGCAAATGAATAGCTCTAGAAACCCACGAATGCACCAAGAACACTATAGGATAGATTGAACAACCATAAGTCTAAATTTCAACACACTATCAAGCACTCGAAGCAAATCACACTTAGCTCATTGTTAAATGCACAATTTTCTCTTGATTCACTCTGAGGGTAATTTTTCACGGTAAGTGTAACAATGACGAGTGAAACTCAATTTATATCCCTTAGGTCAAAACACACCATTCCCTTCCGCAAACCCCAAGAAAAAAGAAAACCTCCGGACTCCAGGCCCAGGGATCCCGCACTACCATACCTTCCAACTAAAGAGGAAGTAATGGCATGAGGATCCTGGGGTTTGAAATTTGGCTTACACAAAGGAAAAAAACACTCTGAGACTGGATCCCAGAGTGAGGAAAACCAAAAGATAGCGACAACAAAGACCCTACGGAGGCAAAGGCCGAAGGAACAAAAGAAGACCGAAAATAAACAAAGAAAGAACCAAAAGCAAAAAGGGGAAGCTAACATTTTTCCAACAAAATGTAGTGATGGGTATGTAGGGCATAACACTATGCCTATTTAGGACCCTGATTTGGCCTCTCTAGGAACCATCCATCCCATCTGGCACATTTTCCAGGGGTTCTGACTCCCTGGGTCAAGGTCGACCTCAACCTTGACCTAGGTCAAAGTTGACCTTGACTTTGACCCAGGTCCCCCTTTCCAATTTGAAAGCTTGTCGACTGTCAGAGGTCATTAAAACTTCATTTCCCACTTCTGGCTTGGCTTTTTTGGGTTTTGAAGAGACAAATATTAAATTATATTTAATATAGGTCCTCTTCTAGGGATATAGGTCTAATTAGAATTTAATTCTCCTATGTAGGCCTCTCTAGAAGATTATTCCCTAGTTTCATAAATAAGGAAGCCTTCTACTCTCATTTTCTCTAAGTGATAAGAAGTATAATCTCAAGTTCTAAGTGAAGTTAAGTAAGAAGTGATAAAGAAGAAAAAAGTTCAAGTATCCATTGTTCTACATGTTTTCAAGCTTTCAAAGTGTTCAAGTTTTCATCTCAAGCATTCAAGTTCTCCATTGAAGATTCAAGGATTCAAGCTTTCAAGCCTTTGAAGGGATTTGGTTCAAGTATTCAAGATTCATCATTCAAGCCCTAGATCTATCCATCATGGTGGTGTGATCTTCTTTCAAGATCCTTTTTGCATCTTCAAAACTCATTCATTCTCTCTTCAAGGTGGATTCCAAGTATACAATCATGGAGGTTTATGGTTTCTAATATTGATTCCAAGCTTTCATATTTACATACTTGTTTTACATTTGAAATACAATTACATCTCTATTGAATATCATAGCTTCATTATTAGATCAATTTCTACTACTTGCTAGCATTCGTTATTTCAATTATTGATTTCAAGGTTAATTCCTGAATCAGGGTTTGACTAAGGCAACCCCCCCTAACAAACAATTCCATTTTTCTTGAAGATACAAGTTTGGAACAGCAGATCAGAGTGCAGATTTGGATACCCCTTTTGGAAAAATTTCAGGATCTGAAAATAGATTTTCAGTCAGAGACTTTTGAGGTTGATTCTACCCTAGGTCGGAATCAAAAAATCTAGGTCAATGGTGACATTGACTTGAGGGTCAAAATTAGAATAGTGTCAGAATGGAAAAATATTTATGGGTTTTGTTCGTCTTTGCATTTCTATTCCAGATCCGGTTGCAGATTTTCTAGAAACTGTGTGCAAACCCCCCAAAAAAACATTCTTCATATCTGTAACATTTCAAGGTTAGTACTTTTCTCTTATTCATTTCAATTAAATCTATCACACATTCTTTTCTATAAACAGAATCTAAGGTCTTCCTCTTTTCTCTCATTTCCAATAGATTGATTCAATTACACATTCATCCTTCCTTTGGGGTTAATCAATTTGGATCCTTCCTTTTGTGTATTTGAGACTAAAAGGAACATATCTTCCCCACACATTTACAATATCTATTTCATAACATCACATTTATATCATCTCACATTTCTTATGATACATTTTGGTGAACCCGCGATAGACAACTCTTTCTTTTTTGTGTTAGATGCTTTGCCTCTTTTCCTTAGAGACTAGATTTTGCATACATACTAAATTAGTTTTCTTTTATGCTCTTTCATTTTAAAATAAAACAAATCTACATACTCATAAAAATATAAAAATATTTCTTGCATTTCATTCACTATGATGATCTTCAAGATGCTTTGGTGTGTGGTTATTTTCCTCATTATTCTTCTATTAGCATCTCTTTATAGTACTTATGATGTTTATGAAAGTATCATCCATTTCATCATGTTTGTTACTTTTCATGCTTCACTTTTTCATGCTATTATAAGATTAACTAATACCAATCTTCCCACTTTCAAAACTTTCATCAAGGATTTGTGTAGTGGACTTATTGCTCTTTTGGATTATGTGAAGAATTGGGTAGATAATACCCCATTTACTAATCTTCCTAATCCTAATCATATCATTACTAATCTAGTTCCTAATGCTCATAATCCTAATCCTATCATTCATAATCCAATTCCTAATATTCCTATTCCTATTTTTCCATCTTCTATCCCTAGTTCTTCCCATACTTATGATGGGGCTAAGGCTAGGATTCATGATACCAATGTTTGAGAATTCTTTCATTTACCTTCCCCTTCTTATCCAATCCATGATGATATTAAAGGGAAAAAAAAATAAACCTCTTCTAAACCTATCATTCCACTTTACACAACATTTTATCATGAACATCATAATCAATCACCTCTCGTAGAAGCTTTGCAAGATAGGTACACTACCGGATATACTATGGTGGATAAACAAGGTTATAAGGGTTTAGGGCTCAATGTTAATGAACATGGAATTAAAAACCTGATTCATTCATCCCCTAAACAAGATATGCATGGTATAGGTTTCCCTCCTTCCCACTCCAAGGTGGTTGATCTTAACTATCGTCCCCCTCTTCATGTTCTTCTTCCAAAACCTTCCTTAGATCACCCTTATACTCCTCAAGATGTGGCTAAAAAAGTGTATGTCCAATTAATGAATTCTAAGAAAGAAATATTTAAACCCATGCCAAAAAATGCTCTCTCTAAATACTGATGTCCTTTTCATTACAGTAATACACATTTACTTGTTGATTATGTGCATTTCAAACTATATGTTAGAGAAAGAGCTGCTTTAGGAATTATATCTCATTCCCGGGCGGTATTATAATTTCTTCATAATTTTGATATAGGGCATTCCCCTCATTCTTCTATAAGTTAGATCATATTTCTCCTCTTGTCTCTTAACTATGGGGCAAGAGGTATTTCCTTCCAATATTCTAGGATCCATTATGCTCTTAGCATATATCTTGTTTTGAGTTTAATTGGTTATTCTTTCTATATTCTATCATTATAATTTTCTATTATGGTACATACTTCCTTCGCTCATAATCACTCATGATATCTTTTCTAGGACATTTGTTTTGTAAAGATATCTCTTTGCTACAAACATCTCTTGATATAATTTGATATATCCCTTTCTTTCATCCCTAGGGGGCAAGGTATTTTCCTTCTACCTCTATCTAAGGATCTACTTTCCTTAGCTTAGTGGCATTTTTTTATTCTACAACATTCTTTCCTTATAAAGATTTATGTTTTGGGCTATGGATACCCTCTTATATGAGAGGTGATTGTCCTAGGTCATCACCTCTTCTTTTTCTTCAAATTATGCTTTTTATAAACTATTTCCCTTTCTTTGGGTTAGAGTTTGATTCCTTCATTCTGAGATCCCTCTTCCTCTTGATCACAGGGGGCTTGATGATCAAATCTTTGGTCCCTCTTTTCTTTAGAAGATGACATTTTATCCTAAGAAATTTTGTACGGTGGGGGTCTTGATAATAAGATCTCTTCCTCTTTGAGGATCCTTTTTCCATATGTGACATATCCATTTCACGATTATCTATGCTCTTAGAAGTAAGGGTCAATACTCTTTTCTAAGGATATAGTGTATATTGTTGTTAAGATGGATATCCCCTTACCTTGTGAAGTAGGTATCCTCTTTCTCTTCCTTATCCTTCCTAATGGGTAGTCATGATAAGGAGGGGGCATATATAGGGTCTCCCTTATACTATAATTTACATTCTACAACATGCTAAATCCTCAGAAGGTAATGCACATACGTTGCTAAATCCTGAAGAGACACACATTTTTATTTTTATTTTATTTTTTTGGCTAAATCCTCAGAATTTAATGCACATAAGCTTCTAAATCATGAAGAGATATGCATTTTACAATATGATAAATCCTCGGAAGGTAACGCACATAAGTTGCCAAATCCCAAAGAGACACACTTTTTTATTTTATTTTTATTTTTTGGCTAAATCCTCAGAAGGTAACACACATAAGCTACTAAATCCTGAAGACATGCATTTTATAATATGCTAAATCCTTGGAAGGTAACACACATAAGTTTCTAAGTCCTGAAAAGACACACATTTTATATTCCATATTGATACAAGAAGGTGGATCTATGGATATTCCAAAAGCTGTCAAAAGACGCATTACAATTACAAAGCACAGTTTATGGGTGAGCCTGTTGGGCTCTCCCTCTTTTGTGATTCATGGTAAGCTAGGCATCTTACTAGGTGAGGTAATCACTATCTCTTTTCTCTCTTTTTCTTTCATGCTAGTAGGATAAGATCATGAAGCTATGTTATCCATAGTATTACACTTGTATTGCTTATGTAGTCATGTATGTTTTCTATGATTTTAATTGCTTTTTTCTTTCATATCTTTGTGAATTTATATTGAGTTATAATCCTTGGTCTAGGGCTCATGTCCTTGACTAAGTGATGTTCTACCTCATTGCGATCTACTAGAGTCTTTCTTCTAACTTTACCGAGAGTATGTTTGATTTCCATACTCCCACTAAAGTGGGGGCTTAATGTATCATCTTAAAATGGAAGAATTTCCATGTTAAGAATGTTTAGCCCTCCTTAGGGGGTGTTTTTGACCATAATCATATTTTCCCCTCATTTTTGCACCCTCTCCTACTTTTGTGCTTGTTTAGGATCCTGATTGGGCCTCTCTGAGAACCATCCATCCCATCTGACATATTTTCCAAGGGTTCTGACTCCCTGGGTCAAGGTCGACCTAAACCTTGACCTAGGTCAAGGTCAACCTTGACCTTGACCTAGGTCAAATTTGACCTTGAATTTGACCCAAGTCCCCCTTTCCAATTTGAAAGTTTGTCGACTGCCAGAGGTCATTAAAATTTCATTTCCCACTTTTGAGTTGGCTGTTTTGGGTTCCAAAGCAACAATTCTTAAATTATATTTAATATAGGTCCTCTTCTAGGGATATAGGTCTAATTGGAATTTAATTCTCCTATGTAGGCCTCTCTAGAAGATTGTGCCCTAGATTCATATATAAGGAAGCCTTCTCCTCTCATTTTCTCTAAGTGATAAGAAGTATAATCTCAAGCTCTGAGTGAAGTAAAGTAAGAAGTGATAAAGAAGAAAAATGTTCAAGAATCCATTGTTCTACATGTTTTAAAGATTTCAAAGTGTTCAAGTCTTCCTCTCAATCATTCAAGTTCTCCATTGAAGATTCAAGGATTCAAGCTTTCAAGCCTTTGAATGGATTTGGTTCAAGTATTCAAGGTTCATCATTCAAGCCCTAGATCTATCCATCATGGTGGTGTGATCTTCCTTAAAGATCCTTTGTGCATCCTCAAGACTCATTCATTCTCTCTTCAAGGTGGATTCCAAACATACAATCATGGAGGTTTATGGTTTCTAATATTGATTCCAAGCTTTCATATTTACATACTTGTTTACATTTGAAATACAATTACATATCTATTGAATATCATAGCTTCATTATTAGATCTATTTCTAATACTTTATAGTATTCCTTATTTCAATTATTGATTCAAGGTTAATTCCTAAATCAGGGTTTGGCTAAGGAAAACCCCTCTCCCCCCAACAAACAAATTTATTTTTCTTGCAGATACAAGTTTAGAACAGCGGATCGGAGTGTAGATTCGAATACCCTTTTCGACAAAATTTTGGGATCCAAAAATAGATTTTCAGTTGGAGACTTTTGAGGTTGATTATGTCCTAGGTTGGAATTAGAAATTATGGGTCAATGGCGACAATGACTTGAGGGTCAAAATTAGAACTATGTCACAACCAAAAAATATTTTTGGGTTTTGTTCATCTCTGCGTTTCTATTCCAAATTTAGTTGCATATTTTCAAAAACTAAGTGCACACCCTTGAAAACAACATTCTTCAGGTCTATAAAATTTTAAGGTTATTACTTTTCTCTTATTCATTTCAATTAAATCTATCACACATTCTTTTCTATAAATGAAATGTAAGGTCTTCCTCTTTTCTCTCATTTCCAATAGATTGATTCATTTATGCATTGATCCTTCCTTTGGGGTTAATCAATTTGGATCCTTCCTTTTGTGTATTTGAGATTAAAAGGAACATCTTGTCTTCCCCACACATTTCAATAAACATTCTAATTTCAAATGTAAAAACATCTATTTCATAACATCACATTTTTATATCATCTCACATTTCTTATGATACAACTTGTTCTTTGAAATCCTATTTTGATTAGATAAGAGTGGAATATCTCATACCATGCTCGGGATGCTTTCTTCAAACCATAAAGAGCTTTATGTAACTTACATACCTTGTTCTTATTTGTGTTCTCAATCAATCCTTCAGGTTGTTCAATGTAAATGTCTTCTTCCAGTATCCCATTCAGAAATGCAGACTTGACATCCATTTGATAAGCTTTGAATCCTTTGTAAGCTGCATAAGCTATAATTATTCTAACTCCTTCCAATCTAGCAATAAGTACAAAATTCTCTCCACAATATATACCTTCTTCTTGTGCATAACCTTTGCAAACCAATCTAGCTTTATTTTTTGTAACTTCCCCATTCTCATTTATCTTGTTTCTGAAAATCCATTTAGTACCAGTAACATTTTTATCATTTGGCCTAATTACTAAATTCCATGTACTATTCTTTTCTATTTGATCAAAATCTTCTTTCATTTCTTTCATCCAATCTTCATTTTCTAGTGCTTCTTTAACTTTCTTTGGCTCAAATGAAGATATCAAACATGTATTATCTCTTACCTTGCTTCTTGCTATCACTCCAACATCTTTATTTCCAATAATCTTTCTCGGGGAGTGGTGCCTCCTCACATATTTCTATAAAACATGCTCGGTAGGTCTCGCTGCTTCATCCACATCATTCAGTTGTAGAGAAATCTGTTCAACTTCCTCCTTGGTAGGTTCTCTTAGTAAGGTATCAGGAACATCAGGTTGTACATATACAAACTTATCATAGTCTTCAGGTTCCTTATTGCTTTCTTCATCATTCTTTTCTGCAAACTCATCAATTCTCACACTTGCACTTTCTACCATTTTGTAAGTAACTTTATTCAAACACTTATAGGCTTTACTCCTTGTAGAATATCCTAAGAATATTCCTTCATCCCCTTTAGAATAAAACATTCCTTCTCCGAAATCTTTCAAGATATAAAATTTGCTTCCAAAAACTTTGAAATAATTAACATTAGGTTTGTGTTCATATCAGATTTCATAAGGTGTTTTGTTGGTACCTTTTTTTATTTGTACTCGGTTCAATGTGTAAACAGAAATACAGATTGCTTCTCTCCAATTTTTTTGTGAAGTACCTTTCTCAATCATCAGTTTCCTAGCACAATCAATAATAGATTTGTTTCTTCTTTTAGCAATACCATTCTACTATGGTGTCCTTGGTGCTGACATCTGTCTCTTAAATCCATTTTCATTACAAAACAATGTAAACTCATCAGATGTAAACTCACCTCCTCTATTAGATCTCAAACATTTCAATTGTCTTCCTTTTTATTTCTCAACTCAGGCCTTATACCACTTAAACATTTGAAATGCATTAGGTTTTTCTTTCAAAAACATTACAGACATCATTCTAGAATAATCATCCACAAATAGAATAAAATATATGTCTCCATAGTAACTTTGAGTTCTCATGGGTCCACATAAATCATTATGCACTAAATCCAAAATTACTTGTGTAACATAAGTCTTTCTTGAAAAACTAGATTTAGTCAACTTACCCATTTGACATTCTCTACACATAGCATTTTCAGGTTTCTCTAAACTCAGTAATCCTCTAACTCTATTATTTTTACTCACTTTGATCAAGTTGTCAAAATTAACATGACAAAGCCTTTTGTGCCATATCTAGACATCCTCAACTTTAGAAAACATGCAAATCTTCATTGAAGTATCAAGATAAAATAAATTACCTTTAGATTATCCTCCAGTAGCAATCAGACTTGCCTTCTTATAAAAAAAACTTTCACCTTTCCATGTTGAAATTCAAGTCGGTGACCTATGTTATTTAAATGTTCAACACTCAACATATTATACTTTAATCCTTCAACCCAATAAACATCATCACATCTTGTGTTATTCAGTAGAATTATAGAACCTTTTCCTTTCACAAGGTATGGAGCATCATTACCAAATTTAACAAATCCTCCATCATGCTTTTCCAAGGAAATAAACTTAAGTGTGTCACCAGTCATGGGAATGTAAAGGTAGTAAGAGACCTTCCAAGTATTGCAAGACCAGTTAACACCATGTGCAGGAAATGTGTGATGGGGAAGAATGTGAGGACCTCATTCAGAAGCAAACAAGACTCTGTAGAAAACAAATTAGATCTGATACATACAGACCTATGTGGACCTACTCAAACAAGATCTTACTATGGAGAAAGTTATTTCATTTTTTTTGTTGATGATTTCTCAAGGATTATGTGGGTTGCATTCTTAAAAGTCAAATCTCAAGGTTTTGAGAAGTTCAAAGTGTTCAAAGCTAAGGTTGAGAATGAATCTGGACTACAGATAAAATGTCTGAGATCTGATAGAGGAGGAGAATTTACCTCTAACCAATTTTATGATTACTGTGAAGAACATGGAATCAAGAGACAGTTAAGTGCACCTAGAACCCCTCAGCAGAATGGGATTGGAGAAAGAAGGAACAGAATAATACTTGACACATCGCGCACTATCATGATTGAAGAAAAGGTTTCTCATACTTATTGGAGAGATGCGGACAATACAACAGTCTATACTATCAATAGAATACAATTAAGGCTAGGCATAGACAAGACACCCTATGAACTTTGGTTTGGTAATATACCTACTATAAAATACTTTAGAATCTTTGGAAGCAAGTGCTACATAAAGAGAGATGATAGCATTGGCAAGTTTGATGCTAGAAGCGACGAAGGTATTTTTCTTAGTTACTCTACTAAAAGAAAAGCCTATAGATGTTTTAATCTAAGATTAAAGAAGATCATTGAAAGTACTCATGTGAAGATTGATGAGATGTTTATGATTCAAGAAAGATATTATGACTATGCTCCCATGATTGAAGATGAGCCCAGACCCATCAATAAGGACATAGTTATTGAAGACATTTTTGACTGTATTGATGTTTTATGTAACAATCCTGAACCATGTGAAGAAGAATCATAGATTAAAGATGAAAGTATCACTCCTAAGAACTCAAAATACACATCCAAATACCACTCTAAAGAATATATCATTGGAGATCAAAGCGCAAAAGTCTTGACAAGATCTAGAGAAAAAGGATCAACCACTGATGAAGAGGTATGCTTACTTTCACATATTGAACCCTTAAGCGTTGAAGATGGGTGCGAAGATTCATATTGGAAAAGTGCCATGCAAGAAGAATTAGATCAAATAATCAAGAATGAAACATGGGAACCGGTCCCTAGACCTCACGACAAGAATGTGATCAGAACAAAGTAGATATTCAGGAACAAAATGAATGAAGAAGGCACAGTGGTAAGGAAAAAGGAAAGATTAGTGTGTAAAGGATATGCACAAAGAGAAGGTATAGATTCTGATACATTTGCCCCTATGAGCAGACTTGAAGCTATCAAGTTTTTTTTGGCCTATGCAACATTCAAGAACTTTAAGGTATACCAAATGGATGTCAAGTTAGCTTTTCTAAATGGTAACTTAAAGGAAGAAGTCTACATAGAGCAACCTGGAGGATTCAAACTTTTAGATAAACCAGACATGGTATGCATATTAAAGAAACTACTTTATGGACTTAAACAGGCCCCAAGAGCTTGGTATGAGAGACTTGATGGTTACTTAACAAAGATAAGATTCAGAAAAGGAGCAACAGACTATAATTTATTCATAAGAGAGACTGATGAAGGACTACTACTCATTTCTATTTTTGTTGATGACATTATCTTTGGAGGTAATGACAAACTTAGTGCTAAATTTTCCAAAGAAATGAAAAGTGAATTTGAAATGAGCATGATTGGACCTATCAAATACTTTCTTGGATTGAATGTAAAATAAACAGACAAAGGCATATTCATAAATTAGTCTAAGTATGTAAAGGAGATATTGAAGACTTTCAAGATGGGAGATTGCAAAATAGTAAGCACTCCCATGATAATGGGAAGCAAGCTTTCTAAAGATGATGATTCCACAACAGTTGACAAGACCCTATACAATTCTATGATTGGAAAACTCATATATCTTACTCAATCTAGACCTGATATTTCTAATGTAGTTGACATTATTGGAAGATTTGCTACTGAATCCAAGAAAAATCACCTAATGGCAATAAAAAGAATATTCAGATACTTAAAAGGGACTATCGAATATGTTTTATGGTATCCCAACTCAGAGAATATACAACTTTATGTGTTTACAGATGCAGATTGGGTCGGTTGTGTTGATGAGAGAAAGAGTACATTAGGAGGAGCAGTATTTCTTGGAGACAGATTGGTCACTTGGACAAGTAAAAAGAAGAATTGTATCTCTTAGTCAATAACAGAAGCTAAGTATGTTGCAGTAGCATTGAATTGATCAACAATGGTTTGGATCAAACAAATGATTAAAGACATTGGTATTTAGATTTATTATCATATTGTTATTCACTATGACAACACTAGTACTATCAATATGTCAAAGAACCCTGTGATGAATGCAAAGACAAAACACATTGAGATCAAATACCATTTTCTAAGGGAAAAATTTGCAAATAGAGAAGTAAATTTGGATTATGTGAGCACTAAAGAACAATTAGAAGGTGTTTTTATAAAGACATTATCAAAAGATACTTTTGAGTATCTCAAGGAGAAGTTGGGAGTAATTCCCTTTCCTGGGTCTGATTATAATTTGTAGCAAGAACATCAGTCCTTGGTGATTGATGAATGGTTTACTACTCTACTTCTGGAGTAGTACCTATGCTTAATGGTGTTTAACACCCTTTGTCATTGATGTCAAAGGGGGAGTATTAGTAAGGGGGAGCATATACTCTGGGGGAGTATACAG